>CM056383.1:19011929-19276357 GCA_029718625.1 Synaphobranchus kaupii
CTCCTAATTATCAGGGCTTTGTGCAGAGGAAGGGCGGGGCTCTGACACCGCAGTGGGCCCCCGGGAGAGAACATTATTAACATGAATGAGCCGGGCAGTGGGGGCCGGTATAAATACCTGCACAGTGCCACAAGTGGCAGACAGGTGGGCTCACTAGCGAGTCCACACGGCTCACGGAGAGCCCATTCCAGGTGAGCCTCCCCCCAAACCCCCCCCCCCCCCCCCCTTCCGCAGAGGGAATGACGTGTCAGACGTTCGCCAGCACGGACTCCTTCACCACGCTGGCGGGCGACTCGTCCGCCCTGCCCCTGCTCATGCACCACCCGGGGGCAGGGGACTGCCTGCCCGTCTCCTCCCACGCCGCCAACATGGTGTCCGCAGGTAAGCCTGACTCCGCTACACCTCCTACATTTCTGCTCAGCAGATTCTCCTGTCAAGAGCCACCTACAAAAAAGCACCTAGCAAAAAAGGGTTAGTCACAAAGCAGAAACGATGCTTCGTTACCCGTGTCACAACTGAGTAGGAGTCATTATATAAACCAATAAAGGAAAAAATTTAATGTCATTAAAAAATATTGTGCATTCATTCACCTAGCCCTGTCCATCTGGATATGATCTCAGTATGACATTAAAATCTTTAGGGACAATTTTTGGATTTAATTTAATATCCTCTTCTATTGTTTTCATTTTATATATGCATATTTTGTTCTCGATTCATTTTGGGTGACCGGGAGAGATCAGTTTCGCCATGTTTGAACCTTTGTAAAAGAGGCTGTATTGGATTAGCATTGCCATTGCTCCCATCTCATTCTGAAGTCTGATTCCAGTAGAGGGAAACGAGCCCTTTTCAACCCGACTGTTGAGGCGGAATCAAAATGGCACTCAAAGTGCTATGCGAGGCACCCCGCTGTCATTTCATGCATTTACTTAGTCTATTTATCCGGCACTTTGGAAAGATGCGTTAGGAAATAGGTTTATTTACAACACAGAATTTGGCACTCTTGTAGAAGGAGATGAAATGCGTCTGCTGAGGCCTACCTGATATCCACAGTCCCACATTTTGGCACAGAAATCCAATACGCCAGCTAATTTTGACATTTTGAAAAATAAATCTTGTGGAATACAGACAGGAAACTTCACTCACTTCGCCCACCCTACTGCAACACACATTTTTAACTGGTTCCACCACACTGGTTCAATTGATTATGTAGAAATATTTGCATATTTATAGTTACCGAAATTATTTCTCCAGCTCCCCAAATTCACGTGTGACTTTAAATGCATTGGCTTACTGTATTCAGTCATACATCAGGGGAAACATCCTGGTTATCATAAGCCAATGAAATGGTAGTAGTCTGCAAATTACTAATATGCAAACGAGTAAATCCAATTTGTGTGGATAGCCTACCTGTGCGCTAAGTGACATTATGTGCCAATAATAAATGCAGATGCTGCAAGCAATGGCAATTTCCAATTTCCCCCAATCATAACACATTCTAAAATCAGAACCCATGCACATTGTTAAGTTGATATGCAATATCCCTTTCGGCAATTTTGCCAGGCCTGCTATATAGATGTTTGCATTTTCAATGACAATGACATACAATAAATTTGTAGTTTGTTAAAAATGTCTTTGGATCACAGGTACAATGACAAGTTGTCTTCATGGCAAATCACCTATCTATTCATTGGGCGTGTATTTCTGTTATTGGAAAAATATTAACTCAACTAGTTCAATATAAGTACCAACTTCGATTGTACAAAAGCAATACCTCTCTTAGATGTGCAGTACTGACACGTTAAATCATTGAATCATCTAAAAAACGAAAATGCAATGTCATTTATAAATGATCTGAAAGTGTCTAGTGTCTCTAGATATGTTTGTATAGCAATAACTCCCACTTAGATAATTACAGTGGTGGCCCTGTCATTAATTTGACGTTCTGATGTAAAAATTGGTAGCTTTTAAACTTTTCAAAAATGTTTATGTGAATAATATTTCATGCTCCATGGACAAACTGTTGTTTTAAGGGAACACGCCCATGTGTGTCCATTGACTAGAAAATAGAGTATACTTATTAATTATGATCAATTTTAATTAAAAGGCTTAACCAAAATTAAATTTTTGTATTGAACTATTGTGAGGACAAGAAGAACACTTCTTGAGCACAATCAATCATGTTTACAGCCTCACTGCCCTATAGCACAGAGCACACTAAAACTGGAGAATTCTGAGGCGGGCAGTTTCTCTGACTATGAAGAAAAGGGCTAGGAGACAGAATCAACAGAGAATCTTCTGTGTGGAACCGAAAATTGGACAAAGAGAATTTAGCAAAAATGTGCTTGCCATGAACTCAACTGTTCCAACATGTAACATTTCTGGTCCAAAAATGAAAGGTAGAATACATATAGTTTTCCAAACTAAAAATCTAAAGTCTGTTGTGGTATTTGGCCATTGCTGTCTAGTTTCAGTTGGATTGAGAAATGTACTACTTACTTCCCAATAATCACCCTTTTTATATCATTTACATTTATGTATTTGCATAGCAGATGGCGGTCGTGATGGTGTTGGGGGTGGGGTGGGGGGAGATAAGAAGATTTCTGTGTTACAAGACTGGTGCAGTGCATGATGGGACTGTGTGGGAGGTCTCAGAGTATGTGTGTGTGTGTGTGTGTGTGTGTATGGAGAACTGTATTTGTGTGTGTGTGGTGGCACATATTCAGTGTATGTTGGAAATGCGTGGTAAATCTGTGTGTGTGTGTGTGTGTGTGTGTGTGTGTGTGGAATACTGTATTTGTGTGTGTGTGGTGGCACATATTCAGTGTATGTTGGGAATGCGTGGTAAATCTATGTGTGTGTGTGTGTGTGTGTGTGTGTGTGCGTGTGCGTGCATGCGTGTGTGCGGCAGTTCATGACAACATCATGTTTTCTGCTCTCCCAGTGCCCTCAGGCCTGTCCCTGGTACAGTCGTCCAAGCGTTCCCATATGCACCTGTCCACCTCTGCCCTCAGCAACGCCTCAGCCAGCCTGCACTATCCCATGCCTCCCTGTCACTATGGCAACCAGCCGACTACCTATGGCATGATGGCAGGTGAGGTGCCAAGCTAAAAATGGGGCCGGACTTACAATAGAGAACCACGTTAAGTGCTGAGTCAGCAATACAAGTCCCCTAGGTTTTTAAACAATACTGCAGCACTTGTGAGTGTTTATATAAGTCTAACAGGGACCACATGTAAGTTAATAATATTCTGTCATAGTATGATTGTACACTGAATATTCTTTAATGCCAGTAGGTCACCTGGGTTATCTTTTGCAGTAATGACCTGGGGAATTACAGTCAGTAGGGAATGTATGCAATTGTCAGTCAGAGGAAAGGGGAGGGATAAGTCCTGTAGGTGGCCAGATGACCGCATGTTTTTTGGGGGATTTGACCAAGACATCAGGTTAACAGCCCCACTCTTTCGAAAAGTTTCCCCCTTAACACCTTCACAGGTACAGGAAGGTAGTCTATGACAGGGTTTGGGGTCGATTCCATTTAAATTCAGACAATTCAGGACATGGATTGAAATTCAATTAATAACTTGAAAAATTGCCATTATTGTCCATGAGGATTTAAAAATCCATTAATTGAATTGCATTTCCTGAATTAATTTAATTGAAATGGAATTGACCCCAACCGTGCTCTATACAATAATGGAGAATAATGGACAATAATGGAGTTTTGCTTTTCTCCCAAAGCTCAGGAAATGCTCTCCGCCAGCATATCTCAGACTCGTATCCTACAGACCTGCAGCGTCCCGCACCCAAATATGGTCAATGGAGCAAACTCCCTCCAAGGTAGGCACTTAAATACAGATGTATTCTGTACGTGTTGTACTGGTAAAATATGGGTGCTATACGCACCCATGGTTTGCCACTTCGACAGATGTAAACGCCTTAAGAGAATCAGAGATTCAACAAAACAGCGTCTGATTTATCAAACTGACGTTGGGGTTACTGGAATGGAGGCATGCTCCAAAAAACATTGACTTTTGACTTCAGTAAGCCTGGAGATGCGGTCCATCAGGTAAGAAAATGTGTTTCTTATTTTTGGCTACTTTCATGTAATATTAAAAAGTAAGAACCTTCACCTCACCCTTGCATCAACAAGCATAAAGTGTTTAGTGAGTGCGAAAACTTCAGGGAATTAAATAGGATTACCATGCTCAGACTTGACAATGGTGCTAAGCCCATGCTCTCTCTGCCTCTCTAGCTGAATAGGGTACATAGAGCATTATATCAGAGTCTGAAATGAATGAGTCACTGTAGCCCTCAGTTGTTTCTGTATTCACACTCTGCATAGACTAACTGTTGATGTGTGAAAAGGCAAAGCATGGCAGACGAAGCAGGAGTTTAAAGGTTATTTCATTGCTTTACACATATAAAGTTAGATTCACTCACTTCCCTTCCAAATGAAAAGACTGTCTCTTTCAAACAGACTTCCCACACATATTAGTGACTCCTACATTGCACAGTTAAAAAATACAGATTAGAGCTGGCAGAACATTTGCTTTATATGGGTAATGGAAATGACGGCCCCTTTCCCCAGGATTGCATGATCTTGTGTTTCTTGTACCTATGCTGTCATGAATACAGCTGCATGAATACTACTTAAGTTCAATTTTAAGCACAATCCTTGTATTTAAGTAGGTCGAATTTTTAGGAATCTTTGAGAATTTCTAAGAATTTTTACATAAGTAAAGCTCAGTTTCTTTCAGTTGTGTAATTGTACAATAATATAATTTTGTTAAACCTTATTATTTAACTGTAAAATGCATACAGTGTCATTACTCACACATATTTTCAATAATTATGATTCATAATGTATTTCTTATTTGCCCAAATAAAATTTTGGTTATGCTTTAATTTTTCATAGTTTTTTTTTCAAATTTACCAAACATATGCCATGAACACAATGTAATAACAATGTGCTGTTATGTGAAGAATATTGTTTCATGTCACATGTGCTCATGTGTGAAGAATATCTTTTCATTCCATATTTTCTTTAGACATTTTTTAATCTTTGAAAGCGTATTTTACACCTGACTGTATTGAATTTGTTTTTGTTATTTTTTTAGTCAAAAACCCTTTTTTAACTGTGCATTGCATATGTGGACTAGGTCTGGATGCTTCGCACTATCCGCTTTATGCTGTAATGCTGCCCTCTACTGTTAGGCATAGGGAAAGCACAACAGTATGATTAACATTCCCTGGGCAGCATTGAAATCTCTATTATTACAACTTCACAAATCAGTGGATAGTATATTAAGTTCTACAATGGATTCTCCTGCACAGGGGGCAAGTCGGTGAATTCACAGCTCAGTAATTTCTGTCAAAATAAGTCCTAGAGGGCCAGTGAGAGGTTTGGCCACTAAAATTTACAATCCATTGTAAACCGCGATCATTGTTATAGGCTGGACTCCATTTAAGTGTCACTTGGCTTGAAGTTCAAACACCAAACATGCTTGTAAGGGTATTGTAATTCAGTATTTTCAACACAAGCCCCTTGTTTATCCTCTGTCTGAGGACCTCACAGCACTATAAAAATGAATAGTGTTATAAACCTTTAACCAACACCCACCACAGGCTATAAAACAGGGACTGTTTATGGTGATTCCATTGTACTATGTATCTATGTTAGAAAACATAGCAATTTGAGAAAATATAAATAGTAATTACACTGATCACAAAATATCACCAATAATGTGTAAATCAGAAATATATAGTCTGATCTGTGTAACATATATATTATATATTGAAATAAGCTAAATATGATATCACATCTAGTTAAACAGCCCCTGCATTGCAGCCTGAATTTAATTTAAAGGAGTGCTTGTCTTTGGCAGTTTGCCTCATTATTTTTAAAGGTCTTTCTGTGTTCCATGTCTCCATTCACTGTCATGGAAACTAGGTTGAACCCGATTTCTCTGAGACCCTCCCCTGAATGGGAGGGAGCTCCTGCACCCTGAGTATCAGCTCCACACACTAACTCCAGTGGACGCTCAGTTATGACTCTCATTTTACCTCCATAATTGACATTTTACTAAACATTACACTTTTTTCAAGAATATAGAGGAATATAAATATAAAGGAAAAAAAACTATATTTAAAGACAGAGGTAGGCTATATTCTGCAACAGAGAGCATATTATTTATATTGTGACAGTGTGCCTTGGTACTTTGAAGCTCTTTCTAAATCAACACCCTGTCAGTGAAACCCAATTGCTCTGTGCCTCTTAGTTTGTTGGCAGCTGGTACTAGCAGCTCCACTCATCTCTCTCTATCTCTCTTTCTCTCTTTCTCTCTCTCCTCCTCCCTCTCTCCCTCGTTCAAAACTAGAACATTTTTTTTTTTTTTTACTCAAATGAGCTTTATTGGCATGACCACATGACCACACATCAGCATAATGTTGCCAAAGCAATTGTTAACATAAAACAACAATAGCAGCAAAAACTATGTGAACAATAATAATGTAAGCAATAGGGTGCTTGGACCCTCAGTGATGGGGATGAGGTGGGGGGCTTTTTTAACAAATAAAATAATGGCAAAAAACAGCATTAACAATAAATTTTTTTTTAATTAAAAAAAATATAAGCTACTTACGTACTACTACGGGCTATTTGGGACTATTGTCCTCATCTTAGGGCCAATGTGGTGGTGGATTTGCCGGTTCACTGTCTCTCAGGCTATGGCACGCTGCCACATACTGTGCAGCCAGTAGTGCTGTGGGCCCCTTCCGTGAGGAAGACTGATAATCTACATATAATAGTCATTTCTTTGAATTGAGGGAGAGGTATTTAAAATTTATAAAAAAGTTTTTTTCAATTTTGTATACTCTCAGGTGGGCTGGGACCCTGCCTGTACAAGTTTCCAGAACATAGCCTGGGGGGCAGTTCCTGTGCCCTGGGGCACAGCTTCCCCCCACTGCCCCCGGCTGTTCTGACTGAGGAACACACTCTGGGGGACTTCAAACAGGAGCTGCGCAGGAAGAGCCGCCCACCGGAGGAGCCCCCAGACATGGACTCGCCCCAGATCCGTGAGCTGGAGAAATTTGCCAATGACTTCAAACTGCGCAGGATCAAACTGGGTGGGTTTCCCTTCTGGGACAATCATAGGGACAGCAACAGTTTAGGACTTCTCACATTTCAACCTATTAGTCCCATACAGGATGCTCTTTATCATGTATTTTGACTGGAAACTTTAATATGCCATCGATTAATTAGCCTGGCACACTAAAACCAAAACCTGAAGGCTCCTTTGTAAATAATAAAATGTGGGTTTCAATTTCAGTACTGTGCTGTGTTCTTCCCTTGCTTTGGGCTAGTCATTTGAAGCTTCCTGGGTAATAACCTTTATGAATATGATTTACGTACTGTATATACTGGAGATTGACTGTGATGAATGGAATTGCTGTGATCGACAGGATACACACAGACCAATGTGGGCGAGGCCCTGGCCGCAGTGCACGGGTCGGAGTTCAGTCAGACGACCATCTGCCGCTTCGAGAACCTGCAACTCAGCTTCAAGAACGCATGCAAGCTGAAGTCCATCCTGGCCAAGTGGCTGGAGGAGGCCGAGCAGGCCGGGGGTGAGTGGCAGAGAGAGAGAGAGACAGAGAGGGTAGGAGGGAGGGAATGAGACGAAGAGAGAGAGGGTACACGAGGGGTGCGTCCAAATATTCTTCACTCCTCATCGCCTTTCCTCCACTCTTCTCCTACCCGGAAGTATGCAAAACTGTCTGTATGTTTCAAGTGCAAGTAGTTGCACGTACAGTATACAATGTACCTGACATTGTGGTTCACATTGAGACATTAATTAATATGTACACTGCCTGGCCAAAAAAAAAGTTGGACCGCCTTTAGCTTTCATTACGGCGTGCATTCGTCGTTACATTGTTTCGACAACCTTATGCAACGTCAAGGTCAGGACTCTGGTGGCCAATTCATGTGTGAAAATGATCCCTCATGCTCCCTGAACCACTCTTTCACAATTTGAGCCCGATGAATCTTGGCATTGTCGTCCTGGAATATGCCCATTGATGGGATAACCTGGTCATTCAGTACATTCAGGTACTCAGCTGACTTCACTTTATTGCTGCATAACGTTGCTGAGCCTAGAACTGACCAACTGAAGCAACCCCAGATCATAGCACTGCCTCCAGAGACTTGTACAGTGGGCACTATGCATGACAGGTGCAATGGCAACTTTTTTTTTGGCCAGGCAGTGTAATTAATATGTAATCAGCAACATTAGATTAGGACACAAAGATCAGTTTCCAGGGCACGGAGGAGAGGAGGTGGTACTGGAGGAAAGAGGTGCATTTTTTAAGTATTGGGAGTTGGGACGCACCCCAGAGCTCCTCAAGCCTGGTCCCGGAGGGCCGCAGGGCGTCGTACATTTCCTTGTTGCTAGGAACTTAATTGTCCAATTAAAGTAGTTCATTAGACTGTTAACTCACCTCATCTGGTTTCCTGGGTCTCAACTGGTTGTTTATTTTAAGATGAAAAGAAAAAAGACAGGAGACTGTTCATCAGGATTGAGGTTGGGGTTCTCTGCATTACCCACTCATTTTAACACAGATATAAAGATGCACTAATGAATTGCAACAACTGCTCTAAGACAAGAAAGGTTGACTTTGTACACTGTTAAAGCGTAGAGACTGATAAAGGAGCTTACACAACAGCTATGGAAAAATCTAATTTTCACATCGATGACTTCAAAAAATGCAGAAATAGGGGAACTTGAGATTTCAATCAACAATAAAAAAAACATCAGCAATAAACATTGGAAGTCTAACCACACTTGAAAATGGTTCATTCTTTTTTTTTGGAGGGTGAGGTCAGTGTTTCCCAAACTTCTCCTCGAGTACTACTAATCAAGCTTTTAGTTGTATCAGGTGTGCTCGAGGTGGAACACTTCAAATACCTGGATCTTGCTGGGGTTACCCGAGCAGAGGTTTGGGAACCACTGGGTTAGGTAAAGGCTTGCGTCTTTGTTCTCCACAGCCTTATTTAATGAGAGGATCGGCATCAACGAGAGGAAGAGGAAGAGGAGAACAACCATCAGGTAAGTGCTCCTCGCCCCGTCTGCTTCTGTACTGAACCCGAGCTGTTTGATTAAATATTCAGCTATAGAAATGTGTAACCTCAAAACAGAGAGCGACGGTTGAAAGGACATCTGCTAAGGAAGAGGGGGAAAAAATGAACAGGGACAGGATATTCAAATAGCAAGGGAGAGTGTGTGCACTGAATAAACAGAGATTGACTGCCAGAGCCCTAGCTCTGTCTCGCGCTTAGCTGACGGCAATGCTCTCTAGACTTATGTGGGGTCGTATTTCTTTACTGCAAGACAATCCTAGCATAATAAAATTGTCTCTGAATGGTCAAGGGGATGGAAATGAAAACAATTTGTTATGGTCTTCCCAACTGGTTTGGACCCAAACTCAGGACTCTGAGACAGACTCAGTTTGACGCTCCAGCGGAGCACTTTATTATAAGCAGGGACAGGGAGAGCAAGGTGAGGGTCTGGAAACGGGGTTGGCAACACAAAGGGGCAGAGCAGATGAGCGGATGTAGGAGAGGGGGCTGAGCAGTGGCAGACAGACCGGTGACAACTGGAAGCGGGGCTGAAGCGGGCAATGGCAGGGCAGGAAAACGCAGGCTGGCGGGTACTAGAAAACAGGTTAAAAAGACTTGACAAACGTGACAACACAGGCCGAGTTCCAAGACAACAATGAACGTGACTAAGCATACTAACTGGCAACGAGACACAGAGAGAAGGGAAAATATAAAAGGGAGCTAAAGAGTCAGTAAATGAGCGAAGCCTGAGGAATGTGTGCGTGAATGAATGAGCTGACGAGAGTGAGTGAGGAATGCGAACAGGGAAGGCGAGTGATTGGCTGGGAGATTAAGAGAGGGGAATGAGGGAAACTACACCCAGCCTGCACAACACGGAAGACAAACAGGGAAATGCAAAAACATGACACGAAACGAGAGGAATAGGGAAAACACGGAGAATAGGGGAGTGGACTGGAAGGGGAGCTGGCGGATGTAACACAATTCATATATTAAAATCCAGTTTTTGTGTAGTATAATAGTGATTTACAGCCATTTAGCCAACCATGGGTATTCCTGTGTAATTTACAGCTTAATCTTGTCCCACCTCCCAATTCCCATAGAGATCCATTCAAATGCAGAGAGATTATATTATTGCTTGTAAGAGTACCTGAAAATAAGATATCAAGAGTATTTTGATATCCTTTTATACCCACTCATGATAGCATCACCTGTTTACCTGTGGAATGTTCCAAACAGGTGTTTTTTTTAACTCTCCAGTTTTTTTTTTGCCCTGTCCCAACTTTTCTGGAACGTGTTGCAGGCATTAAATTCTGAATTAGCATATATTTACAAAAATCAATGAAGTCGATAAGGTAAAACATTAAATATTTTTCAATTAAATATATGTAAAAGAGAATTTACAAATCACTGCATTCTGATTTTATGTGCATTTTACATACTGTCCCAACTTTTTTTGGAGTTGGGGTTTGTAGTTTGATTTGAAGGTAGGGAACTGCTGTTGTACTTAAGCATGCTACTTAAAAGTTTACTTACTATGGAATTTCTTCAATAAATAATATCTAGGTGTAGAAATGGATGTACATATTTAAAAAAGTAAGTTGTAAGTAAATCCCTTTAGATAAGAGCATCTGCTAAATGTATTGAGGGTGCACAACTCTATTCCCGAAGGGCCGGTGAGTATGCTGGTCTTTGTTCCTATCCACTATCCTGGCTTAATCGAAACGGTACACAACAGTTGAGCAGTTTCACAAATGATACATGTACAGACTCCAGCTGTAGCCAGGGTTCATTCCATTGAAACTGAAATGCAATTCATTAACAGTGGCGGCTCCTGAGCTGAAAATTGGGGTAGCGGAAAACTTCCCTTTAAACTGATTATTGGTCTTAATAATTTTTCAATCCGTTTCCTTGATTAACAATAGGCTACATCAGCGTTTAATTCACCAATTACTCAATGCCATCAAATGTAGCCGGTTCTGCTCAATTAGGCTATTAGGCAAGTAATAAAATTATTTTAACTTGTGTCGCAAAATTTTATTTTATTTTTTATAATGTTTAATCAACATTATAATTGTGGATACATGTGCTCTTCGTTCTCTCACACGATCTTAAAGCTCAGCTTTTGTTAGATTATTTTTTTATTGCAGGTTGTGCTAAATAAAAAAAATAATCTAACAAAAGCTGAGCTTTAAGATCGTTTAATTTCCATTAATATTTTCGGAATTAAGAGTGTGGAGAACGAAGAGCACATGTATCCACAATTATAATGTTGATTAAAATGTGCACAATTTTGCGACACAAGTTAAAATAATTTTATTACTTGCCTAATAGCCTAATTGAGGAGAACCGGCTACATTTGATGGCATTGAGTAATTGGTGAATTAAACGCTGATGTAGCCTATTGTTAATCAAGGAAACGGATTGAAAAATTATTAAGACCGAATAATCAGTTTAAAGGGAAGTTTTCCGCTACCCCAATTTTCAGCTCAGGAGCCGCCACTGTTCCTTAACTAAAAAATGGCGAGTGATATTCTATTCATGATATGAACTGCAATTGACCCCAACCCTGGACATAGCTCAAAAACATCAGATAACCCACATGACTGGGCTAATGAATTAACTAAGAGTAGAAGCTGAAATCCCCACACAGACCAGCCCTTGTTGTGCACCCCTGCGGTAATGTGACAGAAAGTCCCCTCTGCCCCTCAGTTTGGGAGCCAAGGAGGCCCTGGAGAGGAACTTCATGGAGAAGAGCAAGCCGTCCTCGCAGGAGATCGTGCGCATGGCGGAGGGGCTCCACCTGGAGAAGGAGGTGGTGCGGGTGTGGTTCTGTAACCGGAGGCAGAGGGAAAAGAGGGTCAAAACCAGCCTGGACCACAGCTCCTTCCACAGCCTGGCCAAGGACAGCGCCACCTGCAGGTAGACACCATGAGGGTGTACAGTTCATCGCTTTCTAAAATGTAACCTCATTCTAAACAGAGGTTGCATTTTACACCCCGCTCGTGGAGGACTGTTATACTGTACGTTTCTGGATTTCATCCAAATATCTGCTCATCATTATTTAAATAGAGCAACCATTTACTTGTTCTTACGTTTTCATGATGAGCTCCTGAATGACAGCTGACTGTTCTTGTGTAAAATGTTTTACTTTTGTGTTGTTGATATATATACAACTAATGAATCCAAGGTAATTGGTGGAAACAGACGTTGGCAAGAAATTCAGAAACACATGGTTTCCCAACACTGTTCTAAAAGAATCACTTGCCATGCATCACATTGCAGAAAATTAAATCATTAGTTGATCTGACTGATTAAAAGTCCAAGGAAGGATTATTTTTTTTTTTTTACAGGACATTTATTCTACACGGCATGCATAGCTGTATATGAAGATCTCCTTAGGGGGATAAACTGAACCTCAACAGACACTAAAAGTGTCGACAACAATTAACTGCTTGTTACAATTTAGAGGTTGTGATCATGAATAAAAACCAGCATATACAGAGGGACCCCAGGACCAAATCTGAGAACCCCTAAGATTGAGTGCATGGATCACTCTGTCGCATGATCCATGATGTCCCTCTTCTGTCAGAACACACACATAATAGCACCAGGATGCTGACCCATTCAACCTATACAGATAATGAGGGAAGATCACCTGCCGGAAGTCCAAGGATTTTCATCTACACAAGCTTCAGTGGCTCCTCTTCACATCTCTCATAAGCGAGGTCTTTGGAATGAATTTTGCATGCACTCCTAACTGGGTTCAATGGATCCAGTATGTGTGTTCTGGTTGTGTTTGAATTTATAGTAATATATTTTCCAGGAAAGTTGTTTTAAATTATGTATTTTTGATGTAAACTTGTGTTTCCCCCCAAAATTGTAATGTATTCTCTTGAAGTAAGTTCCTAAGTGCCTTTTAAATGCACTCTCATTGAATTGTTTTTAACTTTTGCACTGAAATTTGGATATCATGCCATTATGACCTTTAATAGTCAATATAAAATTTATACGATTAAATCATTTCTCAGGGTCACTGCCAAAGAAAGAATGAATGAAACAAAAAAAATTCCTTCAGATAAATTACAGACTACTAAGAACTAATTTCCCTGGCATGTTCTTTAAAGGCAAACGTGTACTTGTTCATGTGTAAAAATGTGTTAATGTGTATGGTTTTAAATGCATTATGTAGCATGTCTGCTGTTCTTTGTGTATTAAGTGTAGTGTGTGGACTGCTAGCCTGCAACAAATAAAGACATGGGCGAATCCACACTGCTTTTTAAAATGGTCCTGGGGAATCGTTACCTCAAAGTGTAATGATTATGGCAACACACTAAGGAAATCAGGGGTGAAAGAGTTCCAGGGATGCACGGATTTCCTTGTTTCAGAGCTCAACAGCATGCCCTGGTTTACTCTGAAACATGAAAATCTGTGGGATTTTTACCCTTTTACCCTTGGGAAATGTATCACGGATATGGAGATATCGCTTATTGAGTCGAACGTCATCACAAACCCTGGGGTTTGATTGGGGTCTCACTAGATCACCCCATTTAAAAAAATCCACAGCACGTGTAATTATTACTAGAGGGACTATGCAGGCCCTTCTGTGGGATTTTGCCCTCTGAATGTATCATGATTGCCTTGTCATCTACACACAGTCTGCAGCTCAAGGGTTTTGTGTTTGCATGGGCATAATCCAGAAAAGATGGGTTCCATACACGTGTAATGAGGCAATTAAAAACATTCTACCTCATTCCTGGAACACCATGCTATTTCTGTTAAAAAAAAAATTAAAAAAAGAAGATATACACAAGAATTTCACAAACAAATTATTGTTCCCAGCTGGAGGGAAATTCATTCATTGAATGTTAAGGAAGAGGTTAAGTGCATTAGAAATTGCTTTGTAAGAATAAAGATGTTTCTGATTCCCTGGAAATATGCCTGACGGCATATCCGGTACTTAGGATGCCTTAGTGGATATTGAGATAAGGAATGGAAAAGTACAAAAAATGACAAGACTGTCAAACAAAGAATTTATGACAAATAAGACAGCAGACCTTAATGACATACATATTCAAGAGTGCCCAAAACGATAGGGGATATTGTGTTACGACCCCGGATATGGACTGGACTCAAATGCACGACTCGAACACAGAAATGCCAATACTCAATTTATTTTATTGCTTCGACCAGAGATCACTCCTGAAGCATGGGGAGAAAGGCAAAGGCAGTTATTGTTCCAAGCCGGAACTGGGCTTTAAGACAGACAGACAGAGCGCGTAGCTCTTAATAAATTATGCTTCGACCAGATCTCCTGAAGCATAGGGAGAAGATACAAGACTAACAGTCCGGGTAATGGGATCAGCAGGGGAGCAGCGGGAACAGGAGAGGCCAGGGGCTGGAGATGGAGACGGAAAACCAGGCAGGCTGAGCAGAGGAGGAGCAGGGAAGAGTGGAGTGGCAGGAGTAGTGCAGGATAGTGGAGCGGAGTCCGGGCAGGACGTGGGCGCAGCGGCAGGACAGCAGCAGCAGCAGCACAGGCAGGAGGCGGGCACCGCCGCAGAGTGGAGGAGCTGGAGCCCCGGCTGCATGCACACACGTCAGATGGATGGGCAGGAAACAGCAACACAGGCAGGGGTAGCAAACAACTGCAGGTTGGCAGACTCAAGCAGACAACGTTAGTACAGCGAGGCAGGGAATTAGCGAACAGCAGGAAGTGTCGTTCCAGGCGAGAGCTAGACGGAAACTAGACGGAGTAGAGAGGCGAATTAACGCCGGTACAAGACAAGACTTAAATTGCAAGACTAGACTGGATACTAGGTATTCCCAAGACAAGACCAGAGGTTTCAGACAAAGAGAGTTAACGAACTGGCACAGGACAGAGAACACCGGGTGACTAAATGCAACCATTAATTGATATCAATTAACTGCCGCGTGCGAATGTATGCGAGGGTGATTAACGGAGCGGAGAGTGTGTGGAATGCATGCAAAATGGAGGAATGGGATAGGCGGAGGAAGAGTACTGAGTCAGAGTGACACGAAAGGGAAAAACCACGCCCAACCTGCAGCACGGGGAAACGAACTAGGGAGAGACGAACATGAAACGGGGAGAAGGAAAACACGGGAAACAAGAGGACGGGAGTGAGAACATCACAGTATCCCCCCCCCCCCCCCCCCATGAAATGAAGGGTGAATTTTAAGTGAGGCGGGGAGTGATAACTTTACTGTGACTGGATTTATGATGCTGAGGATGGGGAAGGGACCAATTAACCGGGGCTGGTGTTTTTTGGAGGTTGATTGAAGAGGGATGGTGGAGGTGGACAGCCAGACCTGCTGTCCGGGCATGTACTGCGGGGCTGCGGTCCTGTGAAGGTCCGCCAGGCGCTGGGTACGGGAATTGGTGCGGAGGAGAGCGGTGCGTGTCAGCCTCCACACGCATTTGCATCTGAGGAGGTGGGATCGCACAGACGGGACAGCAACCTCCTCCTCCTGGACCGGCAGTAGGGGTGATTGGTACCCCAAGGAGCACTCAAAGGGGGACATCCCGGTGGTGGTGCTCCTCAGGGAGTTGTGAGCATACTCCACCCACGGTAGGAACCGGCTCCAGGAGGAAGGGTTGCGCGCTGACACACACCGCAAGGCAGCTCCCAGGTCCTGATTGGTCCGCTCCGTCTGTCCGTTGGACTGCGGATGGTACCCTGACGACAGGCTAGCAGAGGCGCCCAGGGCCGCGCAGAAGGCCTTCCAGACCTGGGAGGAGAATTGGGGCCCACGGTCCGAGATGATGTCGGAGGGGATCCTGTGCAGCCTTACCACGTGCAGCACCAGGAGCTCCGCTGTCTCAAACGCGGACGGGAGCTTGGGCAAGGGGATGAAGTGGGCCGCCTTGGAGAACCGGTCCACGATGGTGAGGATGGCAGTGTTGCCATCCGACGGGGGCAGACGGGTTACAAAGTCTACCCCTATGTGGCTCCAAGGATGGCCCGGGACAGGAAGGGGGCGAAGGAGGCCAGCGGGAGGCTGTGGGAGGCCTTGCTCCTGGCGCACACCAGGCAGGTGAGGACGTAGGCACGGGTATCCCCCTTCAGGGTAGGCCACCAAAAACTCCTCCTGACCAGGGCGGTCGTCCTGGCGATCCCTGGGTGGCAGGCTAGACGGGAGGCATGGACCCATTGGAGGACCTGGGAGCGGACGGAGTTGGGGACAAACAAGGTAGTGTTAGGGTTACTGCGGGGATCCGGGTGGATGGCCTAGGCGGCCTTCACGACCTCCTCGATCTTCCAGGAGACCGCAGCCACAACGCAGGATGCCGGTAGTATGGGCTCTGGATCAGCAGATCTGGCATGGGGGGAAAAGACGCGTGATAATGCGTCGGGTTTGATATTGCGGGTACCTGGGCGGAAGGTGACAGTGAAATTAAACCAGTTAAAAAACAGTGACCACCGTGCCTGGCGGGAATTAAGTCTCTTAGCAGACTTGATATACAGGAGGTTGCGATGGTCAGTCAGGACGATGAAGGGTTTACCTGCCCCCTCCAGCCAGTGCCGCCACTCCTCCAATGCAAGTTTAATTGCCAGTAGCTCCCGGTCCCTGACGTCATAGTTACGTTCCGCCGGGGTGAGTCTCCGGGAGAAGTAGGCACACGGGTGGAGTTTGCTGTCCTGGACTGCACGCTGCGACAGGACCGCCCCTACGCCAGTGTCGGAGGCGTCCACCTCGACGACAAACTGGCGGTCGGGGTCTGGATGACAGGATGGGGGCCGTGGAAAACCGGGTCTTTAGGAGATCGAATGCCTGTTGAGCCTCAGAATTCCAACGGAAAGGGAGAGAAGTGGAGGTTAGTTTGGTGAAGGGGGCAGCCACAATGCTGTAGTTGCGGATGAACCGGCGGTAAAAGTTGGCAAAGCCCGAAAACTGTTGTAGATGCTTACGTGTGGCCGGTTGGGGCCAGTCGGTAATGGCTTGGATCTTCGCCGGGTCCGCACAGATCCTCCCCTCTTCCACGATGAAGCCCAGGAAGGGCACAGATGGAGCGTGGAAGCTGCACTTCTCTGCCTTGACAAAAAGTTGGTTCTCCAATAGCCTTTGGAGAACCTGACGGACATGGATGACGTGTTCCTGAGGGTTTTTAGAAAAGATTAGTATATCGTCTATGTAGACGAATACTGACCGTCCCAGCAGATCCCGTAGTACATTAACCATGGACTGGAACACTGCTGGGGCGTTAGTCAAACCGAACGGGACCACTAGATATTCGAAGTGTCCGAGAGGGGTGTTAAACGCCGTCTTCCACTCATCCCCCTCCCGGATCCGGACCCGGTGGTATGCGTTGCGGAGATCGAGTTTGGTGAAGATGGTGGAGTCATGTAAGGGTTCAAAAGCAGAATTGATTAATGGCAGAGGGTACTTGTTACGTACAGTGATCTCATTCAGGCCTCGGTAGTCGATACATGGTCGGAGCGACCCGTCCTTCTTTGCCACGAAGAAGAACCCCGCCCCCATCGGAGATGAGGAGGGCCGAATAATACCTGATGCCAAGGAGTCATTTATATAGGCTTCCATAGCAGCTTTCTCAGGACCCAACAGGCTGTAGAGTCGGCCAGAGGGTAGCTTAGCTCCGGCCAGTAGGTTGATGCAGCAATCGTAAGGTCTGTGGGGAGGCAAGGACACAGCACAAGATTTACTAAATACTTGAGATAAATCATGATAATGGTGAGGTACACAGGTTAGATCAGGTTCAGGATGGTCTTGGGAGGCCCTGCCTAACCCCGGTGGGGGTAGGGCCGATCGCAGGCAGTTCGCAAGACAGTGGGAGCTCCAGTCCTGTACTTGAGCTGTGCGCCAATTGATGTGGAGGCGTAGCCAGGTTTGGCCGAGCACTAAGGGAGATTGAGTGGAGTGAATTAGGTAGAATTTAATTTTTTCACGGTGATTTCCGGACAGCACAAGCTGGAGAGGAGCGGTGGACTGTGTAACTAGGCCCAGGCTTCTTCCATCCAACGCGAGTGCAGAAATGGGGGCAGACAGGGATTCCACAGGAATTCCGGTCTTCTTGACAAAGTCGGAGTCGATAAAGTTGGCGAGTTGACCAGTGCAAATGAAGACGCGACTTGATTATTCTGGAGAAGGGTTGCTTTTAATTCGACCCAGTTCTGAGCTGAGTGGACAGTGGAGATAGGGCTCACCAGTACGCCCAGTCTTACTGGCGAGCCGCGCCTTTTGGGCGAATCGGACAAGTGGCTAAATGGTGATCAGGGTTGCCGCAGTACATGCAGGAATTGGTGCGGATCCTCCGGCGGAGTTCTTCAGCATCGATAGATACCTTGTCCAACTGCATGGGTTCCTCCTCTGAAGGTGTAGGCATCGAGGTTGGTGCTTTGCCGGGAGGTGAGAAAACACTGGAGTGGAATGTGGAGAATGGAGCGCGTGGCTGGCCCTTCTTCCTCTCCCGGGCCCTGGCCCGGAGGCGGTTGTCCACTGATATAGCGAGACTGATGAGACTGTTCAGAGAACTGGATTCTTCGCGGGTTGCCAGTTGGTCCTTCAGTTCCTCGTTAAGAGCTTGCAGGAAAGCCCCCTGGAGGGCAGTGTCATTCCATCCTGCTTCAGCTGCCAAGGTACGGAACTGGACCGCCATCTCGGCAACACTGCAGCTGCCCTGACGCATCTGGAGAAGACGTTGGGTAGCGTCCCGGCCGCAGACCGGGTGGTCAAAGACTCGGCGCATTTCAGTGGTGAATGAGGTGAAGTGGAAGCCCCTCGGTAAATCTCAGGGTGTTGAACACGAGGTTCCCTGCCAGAAGAGGGCACTGGTGCCGCGGGCTGCAGCTCCAGAGCGGATGGTGCAGGGACAGCGTGGACCCTCGGGAGAGGGTGGTGAATCGACATCTGACTCATTAGGTCCGAGAGATTCTTCAGTCTCCTGGACGTCATCCATGCGGTGGCTCAGTTGATCGCTGACAGCGTCGGTTGAGTCCATAGCTGGCCAGTTTGTTCTGTTACGACCCCAGATATGGACTGGACTCAAATGCACGACTCGAACACAGAAATGCCAATACTCAATTTATTTTATTGCTTCGACCAGAGATCACTCCTGAAGCATGGGGAGAAAGGCAAAGGCAGTTATTGTTCCAAGCCGGAACTGGGCTTTAAGACAGACAGACAGAGCGTGTAGCTCTTAATAAATTATGCTTCGACCAGATCTCCTGAAGCATAGGGAGAACATACAAGACTAACAGTCCGGGTAATGGGATCAGCAGGGGAGCAGCGGGAACAGGAGAGGCCAGGGGCTGGAGATGGAGACGGAAAACCAGGCAGGCTGAGCAGAGGAGGAGCGGGAGCGGGAAGCAGGGCAGAGTGGAGTGGCAGGAGTAGTGCAGGATAGTGGAGCGGAGTCCGGGCAGGACGTGGGCACAGCGGCAGGACAGCAGCAGCAGCACAGGCAGGAGGCGGGCACCGCTGCAGAGTGGAGGAGCTGGAGCCCCGGCTGCATGCACACACGTCAGATGGATGGGCAGGAAACAGCAACACAGGCAGGGGTAGTAAGTAAATTAATTAATCAAGTCTATATGGAGACATGCATGCACAATAGGCTAGACGCAAACACATTCTAGCTGAAAGAAAGACATAGGCTAGGCTACATCCTAAATACAGTAGTAGCCTACAGCCTAAATAGTTTTAAAATAGGCCTATTAGTATTCTATCGAAATATGTAGCCTAACGTTAGGCTATTCAACACTGGCTTGCCGCATGCGTAACTCTGATCAGGTTCCATGTCTACGCGTATGAGCACAGCATAATTCCAGCGCAGTTTTTTTTTTGTCCGGTAGTGAAACGTTACCTGCAGGAAATCTTTTGGTACCGGACCATGTATCTAGGTTTAGTTTAGTTTTCTGTGCTATTAGTATTCTATATCTCCGGTCTCCCCCTAAGCGTAGGCCTGCATGCTATAGATGGATGTTTTTTCCGGTAGCCTACTGTAACTTTACGTTCAGTGGTAGCGGTAGCCTACCAAACTATGTCGGTTTTTGTGTAGCATGACCGTCTTTAAAACAAACGTTTTTGAAAACATGCAGCCTGGCACAGTTATTTAGGCTATATAGCTAATTCTTTTTTTTTTACATTAATGCAACAACGCGTTCTTAACCAGATGATATTTTGCATTAAACCTTTTTCTCTGCTTGACAAATGGCCATGGGATATCTATTCCCATAACGTTAGGCTACTGCATAACTTGCCATGGTGTCCGGTGACTTTCATTGTTTCACTTAAGTAACTTAAGTTACAAGTGAACAGTTAACATTGTAAACAGGTCTTTTCTTTGTAATAAAAATATGTTCTTTAATGTGGGGAAAATATTGTTGTATGAGAAAACCATAACATGTGCACTTAGTCCGGGGATCGAACCCGGATCTGTCGAAAGGCTTGACGCTACCACTACACCAAAGGCGTTTAACGTAAAAATAGCAGGCCAAATAAGACTTTTGTCTTACGGTAGCCTACCAAATTGTGTGCATGGAAAAAAAATGAATGCTAGGATCAGGTGAGAATCAAACTGGTTCTACATGGCAGCGCAAAACTGTAACCATAGGCTAGACATTCTCACAGTTCCTGTAGTAGCTAGGTAGACAGCCTCTGAAGCATGTAAATGCGAGGAGGAAATTTTAAACAGAGCTTCTGATTGGCGGATTAAAGGCGGTTGTCCAATGGGGAGAATTATTCTTTGAGGGTACGGAGGCAGGCAGATAGGCAGGAAAAATAGGAGGAAGAGGAAGAAGAAGAACAAGCAAAATAACCCAAGTTTGGGGCTTTATTGTGTGGATGTGTGAAGTTCTGAATGCGTTGTGGTTACATGAGGTGAGAATGTACAGAATTTAATGTTTTTAAGGGCTGAGAGTCTATGGTCATTGTGGTTACTTCTGTAGGAAAGCCTAAAAAGTGACAAACTCTCAGTGTTGTATAGGTATGGGGCATGCCCCGCCAAGCCGTAACTTGGTGGATTGCATACCTGCCATCCCAATAAGCAAAAAGCATTCAGTAGACCATATGAGAGACTCATTGTCAAGTCGGTATTACAGGTCAGAGGTTATTTCCGAGTGAGTTTGAAATGGGCTCCATGTAGAACACAAACAGTAATGGTAGGAGGGATCTTGGGAGTCCCTCAAGGCCTGGTGCTGGGACCTTTGCCTTTCTTTACATAAATTATCTTGGATAGGAACAGCAGTAGCACATTAGTGAAATTTGCAGATGATTCAAAATTGGGGAAAACCGTTTAGTGTGCACTAAATAATTCAAGAAAATTCTAACTGGGTGGAATCCTGGAAATTACATTCAATAAATATAGCTGAATGTAAAGTCATGCCTGTGGAAAATTAAAATTTATGCCAATATTTCCTGGGAGGATAAAAATTTGAATGTATTAGTTACAAAAGACTTGAAAGTAGTCATGGTCAAAACCCTTTCAGGTTGATGGTGCTGTAGCAGTAAAGAAGGCCAGCAGGATGCCAGCAAAAAGTGCCGAATATAAATCAAAGTAAGTTTCATTAATGTTATACAAAGTCTTTGTCAGGCCACAGAGTAGACATTTCTGGGCACCGCCCTAAAAGAAAGATACAGTGCACTCCAAAAGTGCTTGGACAGTGACACATTTTTTGTCGTTTCGGCTCTGTACTCCAGCACATTGGATTTGAAATGGAACAGTGCAATTGTAGCCCTTTTTATACATAACCCCCTCCCCATTTTTGGGGCAAAAACATAATTGGACAAATTAACATGAACCTAAATAAAGTCATCATATTTAATATTTGGTTGCATATGCTTTGCATGCCACGACTAAGTCATCAAGGGTCTGAGGTATCAAACAAGCCTCAAACCATCACTCTGCTGCCAGATATGCAGATGTGGATGGATCACTTTAAGGGTTGCTTAAAAGAAGGGTTTCTTCTCCTGACTTATTTCCAATCGGAAAATGATTAAGGAGAAACAATCCTTAAGGTGATCCATCCAGATCAATATTACAAAATCATTCTGACGGGGGGTCTCGGTGGCGTAGCCTGTAAGAGCACCATCCACATGCTCATTGTGAGCTACAGTGGTTCGAATCCGCACCTTTGTTGCATGTCTCTCCCTCTCTCTCGCTCCCATTCGTCCTGTCTCTCTACACTGTGCTGTCCAATAAAGCTGAAAAGCTCTAAAAATATAACTTTAAAATATATTTTTTTAAAATGTATTTAATTTTTAAAAATCATGACCACAGAGCACTGGTCCCAAAGTCTGTATCTTCCATAAATAGCCAACAGAAGTGCCATTTTATTTTGTATGTTTGTACAGTGGGTGTACTTGCTTGCAAGCTTCCTTGTAATGGCACTGGACTGTGTAATTCCTTTTATCTTTTTCGTGGAAAAGTGTGGCGGTGCAGTGTGAATGCTGCAATCTCAGGTTGGAGAGTGCTGTCCTATTGAACATCACAGCCTACCTCATGTATTCCACTAAAATTCCATCTGACAAACATGAAGCACACTGCAAGCTGTTCTTATAGCAAATAAATATGTATTTATTTGTAAAAGATCCAGATGTTTACAAACCATATGACCTAAAATGCAAACTCAAGAGCGATCTGTAAATACTGCAATGCATGAAATCATTGTACAGTATATATTGGCATCTTGTAATCATTTTACACAAAAAATATGCGAGCTTCACAACACTGTTGCGCTGTTGTTATTTTTTTATATCCTGAGCATGAAATTATATGCATTCACTTCAGCTGGAGGTCAGTTTCAGCTGAATTCCATGCTAGTGTTGAAAATTAAAAGACAAACCCTTTCACTTACACACCATCTTAAGAGTTAATGTTCAGAGGAGGATTATTTTTGTGTTACAATGTCCGTGTTACCAGAAATAAATGACAAAATAAGAGAAGTATCATGCTCACACCATTATTTTGATTTGAGCTTGATTTCCTTATTCTCCTATATACCATGCACTACAAAATTCCTCAGTACTGCCAAATTATGGAGTTCGTGCAACGGGACAGCCTTGCTTTAGTGCTTTGCCATTTTTAATAATTTCAAAGGCCAAGTGTTCCTAAGTGCTGATTGCGTGTGCATTTAGCACACATCAAGCTCCATTAGCTGTGTACCACCCACCTGCTCCTATTGTGTCAGATTATTCTGTCCCACTCCCAGTGTCCCTGGTACACCCCGGAAAGGACACCCACACAAGCCAAAAGGGCTGGCTGTAAGTCAGGTATGTGAGCGGAAAAAATTCATATTTTTCATACAGTACTGTACAATAATCATCCCTCTCCCAAGCCAACCGCGACCCAAAACATAAACCCAATGGAAAGAAAAGGAGAGGTTGCATCGGTTTGTGGAATAAGCACTTAAATCTCCCACAATCCACAGTGTCCAGGCAGAGGGAATGGAGGAGGGGATCAGTCAACCCCCAGAGCCTTCAGCTGCCTCTCGATCTCCTCGTCTGAAATGCCAGCCGCTTTGGAGGTGGAGGCACTGGGAAGGCTCCTGCCAGCCGACGGAGCGCTCACCATCTGCAAAGCATTGTTAGTGTCGGTGAATACTCAGTGCTCATCGTTAGTGTCGGTTATTACTGTTCTCTGTGCTCATTTTAAGTGTCGGTTATTACTGTTCTCTGTGCTCATCGTTAGCATCAGTTATTACTGCTCTCTGTACTCGTCATTAGCGTCCGTTATTACTGCTCTCTGTGCTCATCTTTAGCATCGGTTATTACTGTTCTCTGTGCTCATCTTTAGCATCAGTTATTACTGTTCTCTGTGCTCATCTTTAGCATGGGTTATTACTGTTCTCTGTGCTTTCCATTAGCATCAGTTATTACTGTGCCCTATGCTTGTCATTAGCGTCTGTTATTACTGCTCTCTGTACTCGTCGCTAGCGTCGGTTATTACTGTTCTCTGTGCTCATCTTTTGCATGGGTTATTACTGTTCTCTGTGCTTTCCATTAGCATCAGTTATTACTGTGCCCTATGCTCATCATTAGCGTCTGTTATTACTGCTCTCTGTACTCATCGCTAGCGTCGGTTATTACTGTTCTCTGTGCTCATCTTTAGCATCAGTTATTACTGTTCTCTGTGCTTGCCATTAGCATCAGTTATTACTGTGCCCTATGCTCGTCATTAGCATCCGTTATTACTGCTCTCTGTACTCGTCACTAGCATCGGTTATTACTGTTCTCTGTGCTCATCTTTAGCATCGGTTATTACTGTTCTCTGTGCTCGCCATTAGCATCAGTTATTACTGTGCCCTATGCTCATCATTAGCGTCCGTTATTACTGCTCTCTGTACTCGACGCTAGCATTGGTTATTACCGTTCTCTGTGCTCATCTTTAGCATCAGTTATTACTGTTCTCTGTGCTCACCGTTAGCATCAGTTATTACTGTGCCCTAAGCTCGTCATTAGCGTCCGTTATTACTGCTCTCTGTACTCATCGCTAGCCTCGGTTATTACCGTTCTCTGTGCTCATCTTTAGCATCGGTTATTACTGTTCTCTGTGCTCGCCGTTAGCATCAGTTATTACTGTTCTCTGTTCTCATCTTTAGCATCAGTTATTACTGTTCTCTGTGCTCATCTTTAGCATCAGTTATTACTGTTCTCTGTGCTTGCCATTAGCAACAGTTTTTACTGTGCCCTATGCTCGTCATTAGCATCCGTTATTACTGCTCTCTGTACTCGTCACTAGCATCGGTTATTACTGTGCCCTATGCTTGTCATTAGCGTCTGTTATTACTGCTCTCTGTACTCGTCGCTAGCGTCGGTTATTACTGTTCTCTGTGCTCATCTTTTGCATGGGTTATTACTGTTCTCTGTGCTTTCCATTAGCATCAGTTATTACTGTGCCCTATGCTCATCATTAGCGTCTGTTATTACTGCTCTCTGTACTCATCGCTAGCGTCGGTTATTACTGTTCTCTGTGCTCATCTTTAGCATCAGTTATTACTGTTCTCTGTGCTCGTCATTAGCATCCGTTATTACTGCTCTCTGTACTCGTCACTAGCATCGGTTATTACTGTTCTCTGTGCTCATCTTTAGCATCGGTTATTACTGTTCTCTGTGCTCGCCATTAGCATCAGTTATTACTGTGCCCTATGCTCATCATTAGCGTCCGTTATTACTGCTCTCTGTACTCGACGCTAGCATTGGTTATTACCGTTCTCTGTGCTCATCTTTAGCATCAGTTATTACTGTTCTCTGTGCTCACCGTTAGCATCAGTTATTACTGTGCCCTAAGCTCGTCATTAGCGTCCGTTATTACTGCTCTCTGTACTCATCGCTAGCCTCGGTTATTACCGTTCTCTGTGCTCATCTTTAGCATCGGTTATTACTGTTCTCTGTGCTCGCCGTTAGCATCAGTTATTACTGTTCTCTGTTCTCATCTTTAGCATCAGTTATTACTGTTCTCTGTGCTCATCTTTAGCATCAGTTATTACTGTTCTCTGTGCTTGCCATTAGCATCAGTTTTTACTGTGCCCTATGCTCATCATTAGCGTCCGTTATTACTGCTCTCTGTACTCATCGCTAGCGTCGGTTATTACTGTTCTCTGTGTTCATCTTTAGCATCGGTTATTACTGTTCTCTGTGCTCATCTTTAGCATCAGTTATTACTGTTCTCTGTGCTTGCCATTAGCATCAGTTATTACTGTGCCCTATGCTCATCATTAGCGTCCGTTATTACTGCTCTCTGTACTCGTCGCTAGCGTTGGTTATTATTGTTCTCTGTGCTCATCTTTAGCGTCGGTTATTACTGTTCTCTGTGCACATTAAGTGTTGGTTATTACTGTTCTCTGTGCTCATCTTTAGTGTTGGTTATTGCTGTTCTATGTACTTGGCAGACCGCCACATTAACATTAACTTTCAACCTGGGATTGCTTTGCATCAAGATGTAATTACGGAATCCATTTAATCATCTGGGTTTTTATTTAAAAAGGAATGACGTTTAATGACCTTGACAATGGGTTGCAAAACCAACATCCTGTTGGAGGTTGTAACTAATTTTATTCATTATCCAGAGCAAGTCATCCCCAATGCAAGATAATGCCATTCAAAATCAATTAATTCATGGGTCATTCTGCTTGTAAAAATGGCCAGTACTACCCTGCACAGTCAAATAGGAATATTTATGTGTAAATTAGAAAATTTCAATAACATACAAATTTTATTAAATCATGCTGTTGCTTTGTGCACTATTTGGTAGTATTAAACTGTGTATTTACACTTATTTGAGAGGGAAAAAATGCTTTTCACATGTGTATGAGCACATTCATCCTGTGTGTGCCAGAGAGACAAGCAGCTTCTGTAGTGCAGGTCTCACTCTGTTTCCACTAGCAACGATATCTCATACCCAGGCCTAATATCACAGCTGGGTAAAGAGATAAAGGAATAAAAATCTCTTGTGGTCCCCTACTGCCATGGCAACAGTGGCCTGCCAGCTCGATCACGCTCACCTTTCCGGAGATCTCGATGCCGATCTCGTCCAGAACCTGGTTCACGATTCCCTCAGATTCTTCCTCGTCGCCTGACTCGTCGAAGATCTCGTCCAAGGTATCGTTGACTGGGTGAGGAAGGAGAAATAGGTGGTAAAATACTCATAATCCTTAAAATGGCTGTAAAGAGAAGTCTGTGATTTATTATTAGCCATCTATCACTTTTCCTCCGAGCTATTCAAAAGCACAGTCATAACTGCTAACACTGATTTAGACCAGGGATCTCAGACTTGGACCATACTTACAGGTTTTTTGGCTGCTTAACTGAAGTCAACAATTGGCTAAAGAATACTCACACCTTGTTTTCAATGTTATAATTGGATAGTGAAACCACAAAATCCAGCAGACACAGCAGCCTTCCTTTGATAACCTAGGTTTAGACTGGCATATAAAGAATGATGCTCCTTTCACAAGCTGATCTAACTGTGGCAAAGAGCCAGGAGCCTCATTTTACCATGAGCCCTTCTGAAACTCTCCACAGGAGGAGCCATTAGTGGAGAGAGATTTACAACCAAGGCATGCTAATAAATCTGCTTTTACTGGAATACATTTGTTCACAGGTAGTAATTGGTAGTGGAAAGAGGCTGTGTAGTGTCAAAAACAGGGTGGTGGAGATGAGGAAGATGAGTTACTGCAACAAATCCCCAGGGCATTTTTTTTTACATTTAAATGCAGAACCTGACTATTAATTTATTTAAATAATGCATTATTCATAATGCACTTTTCATTTAAATATTCATATTCACATTCAGATCAAATCATTGGGAATCTTACTCAATTCCTCGGTCATGTCCATCTTCATGTTCTCCTTCTGGAAGTTCTGCATTGTGTGCAAGGTCTTCTGGGGGTCCATCTTCTTATTCACTGCCTGCATAGTCTGGAAGGGAATTTAAACGTCACCTTCCACCGATCACTTAAACCAATCAATCACATTTACATTTTGCATTTAGCAAATACACAGCTTACTTTTTACACATACAACCCATTTATTGAACCTGCAATTCAGGTTGAGGATCTTGCTCAAGGGTGCAACGGCACCTGGGAATCAAACCTGCAACCTCTGAGTTACAAGCCGAGCTCAGTAACTGGTACCCCTATCTGTGTATACTCTATACATTTTAGCAGTTAGTTTGGTTATTCCAAATGGAATATGCAAACAAATTGGTTATTTAACCCTTTAAGATGTAAGATCACAAATTATTAGAATGTTAACTGAACATTCTAATGCTGATGTAATAACCACAAAGCAATAAAAGTTAATTGAAAGCAATAGAGTTCTAGAACACTGACTTAGAATTTAGAAAAAACATTCCAAAAAAAAAAACACTCTTAAAAGAGTCTGTTGTGTCATGAGCAAGGTCTCAAGCATTCATTCCCATCAATGTTGTCCTTAAGTCATTATACAGGGAACCACTAGCCTGTATACCTGCGCTAGCATTTTCCACCCTGTTAAAACTGAACATATCGGAGCAGGCAACTATAGCTGTGTCCACAGGTTCAATTTGCCATACACTGCATGTGATTTTAAAATCCTACCTTTACACAGCTGGCTAATATTTATGGGTCTTCCTGCGTGAAATCGGAATTTGGTTTGAATAATAAACCATTCTTGTGATATTGATAAAACAAAGTGCATTTTACCATTCAATTTGTCTGTTCAGTGTAAAAAAACAAAAACATTTTGCAGGAAATCGTGCTGAAATGGCATTATGCAATGAAAAACAGTCTCATTAATGCATGTATAAATCACGGCTCTGTGAGTTCAGGGCCTTTACATTATATTAATTTTGCAGACACTCTTGTTCAGAGTGACTGATAATGTAAGGGAACAAATGCATCATCCACCTGAGTTATATAAACAGCAGTGTCAGACTAACTATTCCTCGACCAGACACTAAATACAAAAAGTTAATTATGCCAACCTAGAAACATAATACAAATCCTGTATACAGACATATAATATCCATAACAAGCTATAAAAATGTCAGAATAACCCAAATTAATGACTTAACCCTGTACGGTAACCCGGTAAGATCACAAATATGTGATTTTAATGTTCTTAACTGAACATTCTAATGCTGATCTATACAACAATGAGATCCGAATGAGTAACATGATTGGCCGAGACGCATTCCCCCAGTGCTGGTAATTAGGATAACCGCACTGCCAGTGCGTAAACGCGTTCTATAGAGCGTGGCCTAGGAAGCATAAACAACCAACAATAGCAACAGCAACAGGGTGCTAGCAAGTTGGCGAATCCGAAATAAAGAATGGGAGTCATTCAAACAATTTATGAAAAGTTATTTCAATATTTTTTCATTACTTACTAAACGTTGATGGTAACATTGTTGTATAAAAGCAATAGATCACTCGAGGTTCGTGCATTATTGGATATAAGCACTGCTCACAGTACACGACCTGCGGTCTCGTTGCTGCAACGTCACAGCAGTGCTTATATTTCCAATAACGCACTCCCTCTCGTGATCTATTGCTTAAATAACAATCAGTACTGGTAACTGAAAGCAATGGAGTTCTAGAACACCGACATTGAATTTGGCAAAACATTACAAACAATTTATTCTTCAAAGGGTTAAAGGCCCACTCCGTAATATTGTTTGCTAATCGACGAAAATTACCTTGGCGGATCATGATTCTCGTAGATTTCTTTTTACTGTAACCAGCCATAATGCAATACGACAAAACCATTTCCAAGGCATGGTTTATTTGACAAAATGTTAGCTCACTATTCTTTCAATATATTATCTGACGAGTCAGCACCAAGTAAAAAAAACGACGAGTGAGTGATAATTAAATTTCCATGGTGATGAGTTGCACAAGGACTACAGAAAAGTCAGATATTAAAAACAAAGAAGAAGAATGAAATGAGGAAGACGGAAGATGAACAAGGAACTAGTGTCAGCCCAACACTTATTTTAAATAATTATTTTTCCTTTTGAAGAGCTGTTCACGAGGGTCTTTATCATTATTTTTAGTAGGATAATAATTCTATACTATAGTACCATACCTTCGCCTTTTTGCTCGTTGTAAGCGATTAGCATTTTTTTTAGCAACCGATATTACTGAGTGTTAGGGAGTGGGGATGGGAGGAGAACCAAGATGAAGAGAACCAAGATGAAGCCTGAAGATGTGGGTCTTTGGTCTGTGTCGGAAAATGGGCAGCGATTCAGCTGTCTTGACTACTGTGAGGAAGTCATTCTGACACTACGGGGCCTCAGCACGCAGAGGAAAGAAGGAAAGGTAGGAACGGTGCGACCGATGTCTTACTTTGGTCGTGGTGGCCATGGCGCCCGCCATTTTCATCTGGGAGTTCATGACCTTGGTCTGCGTGGACATGGAGGTGACCTTTGAACTCACGGCGTACGTGCGGTTCTTCTGCTTCCTCAGCTGGACCAGTTGCTTGGCCAGAATTATGCAGGCCTCCTTGTTTCCTGACTTGGCCATTTTCTTGATTTCCAACTCCTGTAAGGGAAGGGGAAAACCGAGGTTATAATAGATGCCAGTTCTTCACAGAAGACCATCAGAGCCTGCATCAAAAGCGCACTTAAACTTGATCTCCCGAGGGCTTTTTGCAAAAGAAATCCTCCGAGTACTCACTCACAGCAGCTCTTTATGGCAGCCCAAGAGCCTTTGCTTCTGGAAGCCTTCTCTTAAGTTGAGAAATGCTGAATTAATAATGAAACCTAACAGTCGTGTTCCAGTCACAATAAATCTATATGAACGGCCTCTATAACGATGAGTAGGCAGACGATCACGATTTTTAATCGTGAAAAAAAAAAAGTAAAGCAAAATTTTCCATCTCAAATTATTTGTTTTTCCTTAAACAGCTCAGTAAATGTTATTATGTAAAGCACTCTGAAGACAACGCAATTATATTCAACAACAGGTCTATTCAGAATGATACAGCTGCATACACTTGGCCTCACGCAGACAGGACGTCTAGAGACGTGAACAGAATTTTTAGCGGCAGTGAAGACCGTGTTCTCACGTAGGCTGCGTTTATTGTCCCTTATCCACTCAAACACTATGAGAATACAATACATAGTCAGGAACGGTGAAAAAGGGGCATTGAAAATCGGTCCAGAGAGGATCTCTTATATAAGCAGAGAACAGGGCTGGCATCATTTTGCATCAGGTAAGGGCTCAGCATTATTTTTGAAGTCATGCAGAGTGAAATATGAAACAGTACCCGACCGATCCATCTGCTTATGACAAAAGGACCAAACCCATGCACTTCACAGCAATGACAAAGTCATTTCTGTTTTAGTTCTGAGCACTGCGTAGTTTTCTGTACTGTGGTCTAGTCTTGCAAAGGATTCGGTTCCATCTCTAACCGATCTGTAAATGGTAAATAGGGTACCTGTCAATTTCCCTGAAGGTAAGACTTTTTGGCTATAGTATTTTACTCAGGATAAATATACCTTCTTCTGTTTCACCTGTTAGGGTCCCAGGCAGAATACCCTTGTACCTGTAGTTTGCCATAACACGGGCTGGCCCTGGTAAACTTGCCATAAAAACACATACTGCCCTGGCCAGTTGGAATGGAAAAAATGGAACCATGACTTTTTGAAAGACTAGAGACATAGGGACATATTCATGCAACTGTGAAGTTTCGTTGTGACAGTTTGATTGCATTACGTAACACTGACTTATTTTGCAGATGTTCTTATCCAGAGTGATTCACACCGAGGGCATGAAATTAACGTTTTCACCCACTGGCCATTGTAGCTTGTGGATTCAAAAAATCACCAGCCATTTTCAACATTTTAATATAACCCATCCTGGTTGGTTACCTGCCAAAGTGGCTGCTTTTGAGTAGAAAATCTTACCAGCCACAATCAAACGTTTACCAGCATTTGGCTGGTGGTGGGTGTTAATTTCCCACCCTGTTTACATCACTTACATTTTTGTTTATATACAATCCAGTTATACAGCTGGATCTTTAACAAGCAATTTGGGATAAGTACCTTTGCTCATGAGAGCAATAGCAGTGCCCCACAGCGGAATCGAACATGCAACCTCAGAGTTGCCTCTCAGCCTGGGCCTTACTATTGCAGTTGCCAAATATTAGTACTCCGTTTATCAAAAGGTGCCCAGATCTGACAGACCAACAGCAGGCCTTTTCTTTAAAGTAAGGCATGTAAATCCTGGCATAATGACATCTGCTTAATTACTTCCTATGACCAGACTGCACAATCTGTGTAGCTTATATGAGTTCCTTGTGAATTTAAAGGAGAACAAGGCGTCCAACCGTTATAGCTTACAGTGGCACACAGGTCAAACTGTCATTACTGGAACATACGGCACAACGTGCCTGATGCCAACCGCACCAAAGTTGACAGATCCCTTCTGGACGGTTTCCTATTATTTAATTGGCAGACTTGCTGAAGAGGCTTAATTTACACTCAAATACAGCTGCAACTGACGGTTATTTCCATCCATAACAATGGAATTTTATACGATGAAAACTGTGTAACCTTTTTAAATGATAAGAATGAATGAAGCAGAAGAAGAGCCTCAGAGACAATATTAATGCATACTACACTGCATACTCCAAAAACTGAACAGAGATAGACGTTCATTCAGAGAATGAAGACGATTACTATTCCTTCAAAATGGAAACTATTACTGTGCTTTTGTACCGTTCTCCACACGGCCGCTGACTATCATACAAAGCTGTCAGCTAAAAACAAATTAACTACTTAACCTTATCCTCAAAAAGGGGAGGCGGAACATCAAACCATGTTGAATTTTCCCCAACGTGTCTACCGTGCATTTAACTTGAAAGGCACGAAACTAAAGTGAAACGCGTTTAGAAAGTGCTCAACAAGGTATGACAAAAGGCTGTAGAACCTTCCCTGCGTGTTAATAAGGGATGCTTTCAAATATGCTGCGCGGCGATTTATTTTTTTAAACGACGTAAGAGGTAAAATTATGGGAGGCTTAAGTTTCGTTCCGCCAAGTACTTTTTACATAAAGTTTATTAAAAATGCATTACTTTGGATATGATCTTTTATTCCACCTGTGTAGGAAGACAGGGAGAATGCTAGTGGAGAGCCTCTGGCTTCTCGTTACAATGACTTGACTACTCATCATGTAGGTGTTGATGGACAGGTCATCTACACCTACAGGATACAGTCTTTAAGGGCCCCCAAGCCACACATCTGATGCATCTTCTGTAACTGCATTGAAAAGAGCCAGTCTCCTCGTTGCCATGGCAATAAAGTGGGCGGGTCCAGGCATTCGAAACTTGACCTTTGCATGCAGCAGCCACGGTTGTTACATCGCAGAATTTACAGCTTCTTGGCTGACCAAAACCAAGACAGAAACTCAAGTCTTGAAATGTCCATCTGCTTTTTTTCATATACTGGCGCTCAACAACCAGAAAAAGTTCTGTACAAAAATGATCCTTACCCGGGTAACTTCAAAACAGACTAACTCAAAGAATGAACCTCACACAGAGAATTTCTATTCTGCCCTTTGCTAGTCCATACTGAGACTAAGTGGAGGGCACACACAGTTTTTGAGCCGATAGCACATGTGATGAACAGGACGGGAGTGGGCTGGCCGCTCTATGTAGTCCGCCCGCCTGTACTCTGAGGAAGACACGGACATCGAAATGTCAGTCTTGTCCCGTTTAACAACTGTGCCAAACAGCTGAAAAGCTTTGGGAGCTCTGCTCATAGTCCAATTATGGGCAGTGATGTGCACAGGGCGGATGGAGAGAGGGAGTAAACCAGCCCACTCTGGCAACCCTGACAAATAAGACGAGGAGCTCCGTTTTCTGCTCCGCTTACGATCTGCTTTTCCTGTTTCTCCAGCGCGGCTCGATCTCGGGCAATCTGTCTCTGCGTCCCCTTCAGCTCCTTGTTCTGTTCTTTTATGACATCTGTGACAGGAGAGGGGAAGACAGGGTCACTGGGTCAAATGTTAAAAGGGTGTTTCGTCAGAGATCATATAGTGTGTTTGTCGTCAGGCAGAAAATGTTGCAGCAAGCTGCTGTAAAAGGTTGACTCCTATAGTGATAGAGCCAGATTATTACTATTATTATTATTATTATTGGGTTATTAGTAGTAGTACTAGTAGTAATAATGTCTCTACTGTGGCTGTGAAATATTAGCCTAGTTGATTGCGAAATAACAGGCGACAGTAACTGTTGCTAAGTATAAACAAGTGGACGAGAATTTGACGATAATTTTAGAGCAGTGTACTTGTCTAAAAGATTTGGCCAGGTTAAATGAGCAGTTTTGCTTTCCCTTATGACTGACAGTCAAACAGCGAACTATGAATTTATTCATACAAGTGTACTCAATGGCTCGATGTGGACAGACAATGTCACTAGCTGTTCCAGACTCATACTATGTATGTATTTGATTGTACAAACCCCAATTCCAAAAAAGTTGGGACAGTATGTAAATTGCACATAAAAGCAGAAAGCAGAGATATGTAAATTCTCTTTTACAGATATGGAAGGATCACTTTAAGGGTTGTTTCCCCCGACTCATTTTCCTATTGAACTCTCCGGAAAAAAAAACTCAGGAGAAACAACCCTTCAAGTGATCCATCCATATCTACTGCATATCTGGCAGCAGAGTGATGGTTTGAGGCTTGTTTGATACCTCAGACCCTTGATGACTTACAGCCATTTCGCCAACCATGTGTTCCATACTATTCCTGTGTAATCTACAGCTTAATCTAGTCCCACACCCCAATTCCCATAGAGATCCATTCAAATGCAGAGAGGTTATAGTATCGCTTGTAAGAGTACTTGAAAATAAGATAGAGTCTTTTGATATCCTTTTCTACCCAGTCATGATAGCATCACCTGTTTACCTGTGGAATGTTCCAAACAGGTGTTTTTTTTTCTGCCCCTTTTTGGAACGTGTTGCAGGCATAAAATTCGGAATTAGCATATATTTACAAAAATCTATAAAGTTGATAAAACATTAAATATAGTTGCTTTGTACTGTTTTGAATTAAATATATGTAGAAGAGAATTTACAAATCATTGCTTTCTGCTTTCATGTGCATTTTACATTCTCTCCCAACTTTTTTGGAATTGGGGTTTGTACAATTTCTGATTGGTGCAATGAGAAGATTATTTAAATTATTAAGTGTTGAAATAATCTGCCCAGTTACTTTCTTGCAACCAAATCCAAAACATATGCCTGATGAACACGTTAATGAAATTGAAACTTGTACTAATGTCACCACAGACATTTTCAAATTTGCAAACATTTAATAAAACCGAGTTTCAGAGTAAAATCCAATGTTCATCTTCATTTCATTCTACAGATTCATTTCTAATCATAGTCCTGAACATGAATTCAAAACACAATTCTGCAGCTCGGTTCAGGACCAACGGTTTTGTTAATCTGAGACAGAATTGATCAGTTCCAGAACTGGCAGAAGGGCAATTCCTCAATAACTTATTTCAGAAATAAATGTAAATCTAGGTAGAAAAGGGTAGACCAAAAAGTCCCCTTTTTTCCTTGAAACGTGTACATGTATGGACTGTTCTATTTAGCAATAAAACACGATGGGTCTAAGTCTACAACTGTCAAAAATCTATTAATAGTACGTTACATTTAAACTGGTACCATTAATGAGAATGGAAAAAATCATTCTCAACAGCAAGATCTCTCCACCAAGAGTTGGCTAGCTGGCGGGCTAAACAGATAAGTTAACGTTACTGCATACAGTGCATAGTATTAGCAATGTTACGTTGAGCCAGAAGGTTAAAGTCTTGAAGCTATTAATGGGAGTTTGCAACGTCCATGGGGATTCAAACGTGGGCGTGGATCACTTGTTTGCTGGCATCTGTAAGATAGCTTGGTAGCGAACTAAAAGGCCAAAAATGCATCATCATAGCTAACACAACGAACGGTGTTTGCTAATATCAGCTAGCTACCTGACAGCGTTTATTGCGAAGTTAGTATCGGCCGAAACAGAACAGCTAGCTAACTTGGCTAATTAATGTAAGTACATAGCGTTAGTTAGTTAAAACTAGAGTGGTTCAGCTACAGAAATTTAGTAAGCTTTACGTAGACTAGCTATGTAGCTAAACAGGTATTGAAATTTAGGACTATTTTATTAAGCAGGTTAAGTAATGTTACAGTAGCTTGCCATCTTACTATAGCTATCTGTCTAGCTAAAGTTAGCTAGCACAAACATTAGCTAGCTAAAATGTAAACACAGCCGGCGAAAAGGAACTCACCCTCAACTGTCTTCTTTTTGAAAAAAGAGGCCATATTTAACAAATGTTTACTCTTGGCGAGATATACAATAAATGCGGAACTACTATGTAACGTTATTCATAAAAAGTCTGCCAACAACTCCACTGTCAGGCTAACGTTATTTACATGGCTTTACTTCCTGGTAAGTTGCACATGATTCACTTCACTTTATTTGACGTCACTAAAGGTTCTTTCCGCACTAGGGTGGGTAGGGCACGCGTATTCTATGGGTTTCGCTGTGGGCGGAGCCATTTATTCACTGTGAATTCATTAATTTGGGGTCATTCAATCTGACGGGTATCGTGTTAATGTATTGTTTGTCTTTGTCTGTCCTGTTGTTCTGTTGAATTTGCATTACATTAAATAAGCTGAAGCTCTTATCCAAAATGACACACAGAACTGAAGAACATCATTGCTACTTTCTGAAATAAAAAAGTGTGATATTTCCAAGAAGGCACAAAAGGCCCATTTACAATCAGCAAGTGTAAAGTTTGCCAAACAAATCAGCAATTAGCATGATATTTATTATTTACCCTGTCCAGTCTCTTTGGGTTTAAGAAAAGCTATTTAGATATAGAATGTATGATGATGATAATAATAATACTATTTTCTAATTACTCCCTGTTCCTCTTGAGAATGCTATATACTCATTCCCAGAAACAATTGTTGGGTCCTTGAAACAAACTACATCATTTAATTAAACTGTTTCAGTGATTCAGCCCTTTGTATAATCATCCAGTTTACAGAATAGTGTTTTTCTAGAATACCCACTTATCCTAGTATGCTCATAGCCTGAGTGAATCAGTTTCACTTGATGACTAATAGAGTAGCTAGTCTACTTGTTAACATGGTAGAATAAACTAATGACAATAAATGACATTGAGGCTTGAACCTTAACGTATTTCAAAAGGATTTTTTTGTTGGCGATTTACACAACATCTAGAACTTGTGCAGGATTGTTGTTTGATTAATGAAAAACCTTTAAGATAAAGGTAAAGCCAATTAGAAATAGCATCGGACCATGTCTTGAGATGATATCCAAGGTGCAATATTAGTATGTATTTTATATGCCACACATCATTGTTACACGTATCACTTTGCATGTCTTTTAGAAAAATAAAGCACACGAATTTGGAATGCTGATTAAATGTTTTGGCATCAGTTTAGTTCATTGCTGGTTTCTGGTTGTGATTTGCTATGCCTTAGGCTTGCTGACTTGTTATTTCTCACTTTAGTGTAATGAATACATCATCACCTGGCAAGGACATGTAGCCAAAACACCATTTGGAAATGAAAGTTCACAATCTTGGATGCCTTGGGTCATAAAACATCTCCACCTCTGAGGTATTAAAATCACAATTATCTTTATAATAATGTTCACATTGACAGTGCTGTTAAAACAAAATTTTAAACTTATGAAATCACTGTCTTATGTCCACTGACAAAAAAAACCCTTTTGAAGATTACATTTGTTTTGATCATTGCATTATTTTCTTTTTTATAAAAGTTTAAATATTATTTTCCACATTAGTCAGTATTCCAACAGTACTGTGCACACCTGGGGCCACATGTATAAACAGTGCTGAGCAGAAAGATGCCCTCAGAAAGCTGCATAAGCAAATTTCCACGCAGAAATTCAGGTGTTTAACACGTGCTGTGAGAATCTGCGTACCTCTGCATACAATGGACACCATACGTACGCAATGTTTGGAGTCCGTGTGATATGGCGACACCGACAGAAAGGCAGAGGTAGAAAATGCAAAACTTTTTTTAAGGAGATTTCCGACTTTCACCCTGAGCGTTCTTTTACTCAGAGTTTTATACATGTGGCCCCTGCTGTGTTCCACATGAAATTATGGAGAATATTCAATAGGGAATTATATTTTCTGATAGCTGAAATGGCATGGTTAAAAATTAAAGTTGTTCTGAGAAAGGAAGTTCTATTTCCTCTGTCCATGTACTGTTCCTTGTAACACTGGAGCATTGATGCCATTTATGCCAGTTTATGGTCAATAACATAATGTAGAAGTAGCTGGCGAGGTTAGCTATCCACTGCAGTGTTGCTAAATTGTTGTTAAAATGCATTACGCAATAAGTTAAGAAGGTTATGTGTGATTTGCATTTGGCATCCAGAGTGGGTATAAAAGGGGTTTGTAGCCTGCACTCTGGGTTCTGTCTTTGTAAGTGTAAGTGCAAGTTCCAGTTCCAGTCAATAAACACCACTATGAGTTCACCTCAAGATTCGCCTGGTATGTCAATCCCAGAAATCGTTCAATATTCTATTCAGTTGTCAATTAAACATAGCCTAAGTCATTTACATCAGAGTTTTTTTCCCCCTTACCTTCAACAGGGAAGTTACATTATGGCTAGGAATGCACAATATGGAAATTTTGGACCCATATCAATGACCAATGTTGTCTGGTCATGTTGGCCAATACCAATGCAACTCTGTTTTACATGATGGCATGAATGCAACATGCAACCATGTTTACACATTCATGGAAGTGCGTGGGCACAGGCATCAAATGGAAAAAATTTAATCAATTTTATTTGCATAAAAAGATATATAGTTTTACTTGTAAGCTTGTAAAAAGTAAAAATAATCAAAAATAAATAATTGATTAAAGAGTTTCAGATTACTATGATTAGGCTACTTTTTCAGCATGACATTCACTTAATTTACAGTAGCAGCAGAACATCAGATATATTACCTCTTTATGTGTAAGACTGAATCTTGCCTTGTGCCCGCAACTCCTCAAAAATGAAGAGAAATATTTTACATTATGTAGGACTGCAAGAAGTAAAACATATAAAAAAGGGGAATATTTTAATGTCTTGTGAGTAAGGACTAGGTTCCTCATCTCAGGATTTTATGAGAAGTTTTCTGGTGAAAGACAGATGTAGGGACACAGTGCCAGATACCCATGTTGTAAATACAAACAGCAAATGCAATGCCTTCCCATTCAATACTAATACACAAGACTAGAAAAGTGCAGTTTGGGTAGACCTATCTCCCACCAACTCTCCTACACGACATAAAATTAATGAGAAAGGAAAAAAGATTTCAAATTGTAAGTAGGCACTAACAGTGTTTTTCCATGTTAGCTGTTATTTGTTTATTATTTGAAATATATCCACCCATTTTGTCCTTGCATTTACACACATCTTACACATGTACAGAATCAGGTCCAGGGGAAAGTACATTGAGCAACATTGAGTATTGAGTACTTTGCAGTAAATGTATTTTAGGGTCAACTTAATTGAATGTACTTCCACACTGCCCTCTCCATCAAATCATCAGACATTTTATAATTGAATCTGCTGGTAAACAAGGAGACTGCAGTTTTACCAAGTGCAGGTTTCAACAATGCTGGCACTTGAGAAATGCGTCCTCGTCTGCATTTCCACCTGGTGCCATCGTACCAAGTCTTAAGGTTGTCATGGCGCTGCATCCATACAAAGAACAGGCCTCTTGCTCAGTACCTGCTCAGACTAAAAATGATCCGGCCTGACTTTATATATAGGCAGCCATAATAAGTGAAAGTACTGAAGAGGTCTCTCTCCCTCTCCTTTCTCTTTTAAATTGGACAAAGACAACGGCTGTGTCCAATTCAGAGCCCTATCTACCTCATCCTGTGTACTACCATACTGTATACTGCTTACTGCATACTGTTTAGTGACACGGAGTATGCAAAAAATATCCACCATACTATTATCAGTGAAAGCCCGGAAATAAGTACAGTTGAAGTCGAAAGTTTACATACACCTTAGCCAAATCCATTTAAACTCAGTTTTTCACAATTCCTGAAATTTAATCCTAGTAAACATTCCCTGTCTTAGGTCAGTTAGGATCACAACTATTTTTAGAATGTGAAATGTCAGAATAATAGTAGAGAGAATGATTTATTTCAGTTTTCTTCTCTCTCATCACATTCCCAGTGGGTCAGAAGTTTACATACACTCTGTTAGTATTTGGTAGCATTGCCTTTAAATTGTTTAACTTGGGTCAAATGCTTCTCACAATAAGTTGCTGGAATTTTGGCCTATTCCTCCTGACAGATCTGGTGTAACTGAGTCAGGTTTGTAGGCCTCCTTGCTTGCGCACGCTTTTTCAGTTCTGCCCATAATTTTTCGTTTGGATTGAGGTCAGGACTTTGTGATGGCCACTCCAATACCTTGAGTTTGTTGTCCTTAAGCCATTTTGCCACAACTTTGGAAGTATGCTTTGGGTCATTGGGTCATTGGAAGAGCCATTTGCAACCAAGCTTTAACTTCCTGGCTGATGTCTTGAGATGTTGCTTCAATATGTCCACGCAATTTTCCTTCCTCATGATGCCATCTATTTTATGAAGTGCACCAGTCCCTCCTGCAGCAAAGCACCCCCACAACATGATGCTGCCACCCCCGTGCTTCACGTTTGGGATGGTGTTCTTTGGCTTGCAAGCCCCACCCTTTTTCCTCCAAACATAATGATGGTCATTATGGCCAAACAGTTAAATTTTTGTTTCATCAGACCAGAGGACATTTCTCCAAAAAGTAAGATCTTTGTCCCCATGTGCAGTTGCAAACTGTAGTCTGGCTTTTTTATGGCAGTTTTGGAGTAGTGGCTTCTTCCTTGCTGAGCAGCCTTTCAGGTTATGTCGATATAGGACTCGTTTTACTGTGGATATTGATACTTTTGTACCTGTTCCCTCCAGCATCTTCACAAGGTCGTTTGCTGTTGTTCTGGGATTGATTTGCACTTTTCGCACCAAAGCACGTTCGTCTCTAGGAGACAGAACGCGTCTCCTTCCTGAGCGGTATGACAGCTGTGTGGTCCCATGGTGTTTATACTTGCATACTATTGTTTGTACAGACGAACGTGGTACCTTCATGCATTTGGAAATTGCTCCCAAGGATAAACCAGACTTGTCGAGGTCCACAATTTTCTTTCTGAGGTCTTGGCTGATTTCTTTAGATTTTCCCATGATGTCAAGCAAAGAGGCACTGAGTTTGAAGGTAGGCCTTAAAATACATCCACAGGTACACCTTCAATTGACTAAAATAATGTCAATTAGCCTATCAGATGTTTCTAAGAAGTTTCAGAAGTTTTCCATGACATCATTTTCTGGAATTTTCCAAGCTGTTTAAAGGCACAGTCAACTTAAGTGTATGTAAACTTCTGACCCACTGGAATTGTGATATAGTGAATTAAAAGGGAAATAATCTGTCTGTAAACAATTGTTGGAAAAATTACTTGTGTCATGCACAAAGTAGATGTCCTAACTGACTTGCCAACACTATAGTTTGCTAACATGAAATCTGTGGAGTGCTTAAAAATAAGTTTTAATGACTTCAACCTAAGTGTAAGACTTCAACTGTATATCATCCGGGGATATTGAGACTTTAAATTTTCCAAATTTTCACATACTTAACAGCTTTTAAAAAAATGTATACTCAATTGGCATACTCAATAGCAGGCAAGTGCGCTGATTCGGACACGGCCGAATACTAATGCAGAAAATATATTCAACATGGCTGCTGGTGCCAACTGGCCGGTAGCTCCAACGCGCGATGGGCAAATGGCGATTGCATCACGTAGGGTAGGGAGGGTTCAGTCGGTGAAGGGTCCGCTTTTCATCGCTATCTAGTGACCTCCGCTGGTCGATTGGACGCCCGTCTGAAAGGTCTTCCCTCGACTCCACTCTATGCAAGCTTAGCTGTAGTCTTGAATTGGATATGTACATCCCCAAATTGGGCATCAAATTTATTTAAAAAATAAAAATACTGTGAATACATATTATACAAGCAAAGGATGTCGCTCTGACTGCGGATGTCGCTCTAACTGCTTGGGCATTACAGCGCACCAAACAGATGATGCATGGAATTTGCACAATGTGCTGATCACTTTTTGGATGTCGCAAAGGAATGATAAATTGATGAAAAGATGACCACACTTGGCACAGACAGTGCCAGAAACATGATTGCTGTGGCGATACTCGTTCCATTTGAACACCTGCCCTGCACGGCGCACAGTTTTCAAAGATCGGTGACAATTCCCCTACATGACAGTGGATTTGACGTGTGTTCTGGCTAAGTGTTGCGAGATTGTAGAACACTTCAAGCATGGTCCATCAAAAGAGAACAGTAAACAGCACTTGGACAGGAGCAAGAATCACTTGTTCAAGATGTGACAATCAGATGGAATCTGACCCTAGAGATGGTTAACCGGATCCAAAGAAATAAATCACCACTGACCACTATCCTGGCTCAGCAAAATAGCAAAGTCGACCACAATGGAGCTTGACATAATTTTGCTGATGGCCTTTATGGTTTTTGATTACAATTTGATTGCACATATTTCAGTTCACAGAAGTGTTACCTTTCTGTTTGTATTGAAAAATGCTATTAACCAATGCTATTTTATTCGATATGCCTCTTTTGTGTTGATTGTACATTTCTACATTCTGTATCCACATACAGTGCAGTCTGGAAGTATTTGCCAAATAACATAATCTTTGGACAACAGTATGGAACACATGGTTGGCTAAATGTCTGTAAGTCATCAAGGTCTGAGGTATCAAACAAGCCCCAAACCGTCACTCTGCTACCAGATATGCGGTAGATGTGGATCCATCACTTTAAGGGTTTCTTCTGACTTATTTTCCCATAGAGTTCAATAGGCTCGTTTGATACCTCAGACCCTTGATGACTTACAGCCATTTAGCCAACCATGTGTTCCATACTGTTCCAGTGTAATTTACATCTTAATCTAGACCCCCCCCCCCCCCCCCCCCCCCCATTCCCATAGAGATACATCAAAATGCAGAGAGGTTATAGTATCACTTGTAAGAGTACTGAAAATAAGATATCAATAGTCTTTTGATGTTATTGGGTCAGAGACATCAGGAAATCATGGTATACAAAGGATATGCAACCAAATATTACATGCGATGACTTTATTTAAGTTTATGTTAATTTGTACAATTACTTTGGAGGGGGGATACTATGTATAAAAAGGGCTATAATTGCTACACTTTCACCCGCTATAAATTAAAGATGAAGGTCTGCACTTTAGCCTCATTGTCACTATTCCATTCCAAACCCAATGTGTCACTGTTCAAATACTTACAGACTGCACTGTATATACATATATAATCAATTAATCATGAAAACATGCAATATAACCATGTCATTCCTTTTCATGGAAAACAAAATATTTGGGCATTCTTCAAAACAAGAGCACCATTTAGCAGAGCCAGGCACTTCAATTACAGTATATGGGTACCATTATCAGTTTACTTGCTTTTACTGTGGTAGCATTGGCACTTATTTTTTCTGCACAATTTGAAATTGGCCATTCCTAGTACTACAGCTGAAGCCCATATCCAACTGAAACAATTTGTGAAATAAATAATTTTTAATTAAAATGTACAATATATTGCAACTTGTATCAAGACCTGCACTGAATGTGTACTGAATCGATAGAAATATATAGCAAAATATACAAAGTATTGCCAAAATATTTGGGCATTCTTCAAAACAAGAGCACCATTTAGCAGAGCCAGGCACTTCAATTACAGTATATGGGTACCATTATCAGTTTACTTGCTTTTACTGTGGTAGCATTGGCACTTATTTTTTCTGCACAATTTGAAATTGGCCATTCCTAGTACTACAGCTGAAGCCCATATCCAACTGAAACAATTTGTGAAATAAATAATTTTTAATTAAAATGTACAATATATTGCAACTTGTATCAAGACCTGCACTGAATGTGTACTGAATCGATAGAAATATATAGCAAAATATACAAAGTATTGCCACTTTGGTCCCATTGGGATGTATCTGATTATAGCCAACATTATTTTTATTAACCAAAAATTACAGTATATTGGCATAGATTGAAAATATATATTGAGTGTCATCAGATATGAAAATATAATACTCAATGTACTAGAGTATACAGTCAAGCCGGAAAGTCTGCACACTCCTTTCACCTTCTCCACGTTTTATTACGTTACAGACATATTCTACAATAGATTGAGTTCATTTTTTGTCTCAAACTTCTACACAAAATAGCCCAGAATGACAAAGTGAAAACAGGTTTTTAAACATTTGTGCTAATTTATTAAAAATCAAAATGTAAAATATCATATGTACACAAGTGTGCACACCCTTTGATATGACACCCAAAAGTGAGCTGAGGTGCATTTTGTTTCCACTGATACTGCTTGAGATGTTTCTACAACTTAATTGGAGTCCAACTGTGATAAATTCAATTGATTGGACATGATTGGGGATTGCCAACACCTGCCTATATAAGGTCCCACAGTTGACAGTGCATGTCAGAGCAAACTCCAAGCTATGGGGTCAAAGGAATTATCTGCAGACCTCAGAAACAGGATTGTGTCAAGGCATAGATCTGGAGAAGGGTACGGAAAAATCTCTGCAGCTTTACAGGTCCCAAAGAGCACAGTGGCCACCATCATTCGTAAATGGAAGAAGTTTGGAACCACCAAGAATCTTCCTAGACCTGGCTGCCCGGCCAAACTGAGCAATCAGGGAAGACGGGCCTTAGCCAGGGAGGTGAGCAGGAACCCGAGGGTCACTCTGACAGAGCTCCAGCATATCCTTGTGGAGATGGGAGACCCTTTCAGAAGATCAACCATCCAGGCAGCACTCCACCAATCAGGCCTTTATGGTAGAGTGGCCAGACGGAAGCCCCTCCTTAGTAAAAGGCACATCACAGCCCGCTTGGAGTTTGCCAAAAGGCACCTAGAGGACTCTCAAACCATGAGAATCAAGATTCTCTGGTCTGATGAAACCAAAATTGAACTTTTTGGCCTGAATACCAAGCGTCACGTCTGCAGGAAACCAGGCACCGCTCATCACCTGGCTAATACCATCCCTACAGTGAAGCATGGCGGTGGCAGCATCATGGTGTGGGGATGTTTTTCAGCAGCGGGAACGGGGCGACTAGTCCTGATAGAGGGAAAGATGAATGCAGCTAAGCACACCGAGATCCTTGAAGAAAACCTGCTCCAGAGCGCTCTGGACCTCAAACTGGGGCGAAGGTTTACCTTCCAACATGACAACGACCCGAAGCACACAGCCAAGAGAACAAAGGAGTGGCTTCGGAGAAAGTCTGTGCATGTCCTTGAGTGGCCCAGCCAGAGCCCAGACCTGAATCCAATTGAACATCTGTGGAAAGAGCTGAAAATGGCTGTGTACCGATGCTCCCCATCCAACCTGACAGAACTTGCAAGGATATGCCAAGAGGAATGGGCAAAAATGTCCAGAAACAAGTGTGCCAAGCTCGTAGCTTCTTTCCCAAGACGCCTTGAAGCTGTAATCGCTGCCAAAGGTGCAGCAACCAAGTATTAGGCTAAGGGTGTGTACAGATATGTAACCCCTAAATAACCTATTTTTGTCAGTAAAATAAAATTGCATATTTTCTAAAAACCTGTTTTCACTTTGTCATTATTGGCTATTGTGTGTAGATGTTTGAGGCAAAAAATGAACTCAATCTATTGTAGTATAAGTCTGTAACGTAATAAAACGTGGAGAAGGTTTTTTCCGGCTTGACTGTATTGTTCAAAATTGTTGCAAAAGTCCAAACTCCCTTGTTTCTCCATAGGGAACACAACAGTTTAATGTCAGGTCCTGTCAGGTGTAGACATACCATTGTCAGGAACCAATGAGCAAGAGAGCTTTGGTAAGTTCCATTTAAACATTGAGATGAAAACGTTTTGCATGTCTGAGCTTCCACATTTCATTATTCACAAGTCTTTGGGAAAACATGCAAAACCGGTTGATACAAACTAATTAAAGCTGATAAATGAGATATTTGTTTTAGTCAGCATATCGTAGCACAGCATACCTTCATTATTCCCATCTGGCAACCAAAAAACTATAATGTTGCATAAGTTCTTTCTTTCCATCAGACCCAATGTGCAGCAGAGACAGGGAAGGCAGATTCCCGCCCACCGAGCTGTCGTATTGTTTAGGAATACAAAACAAAATCAAGAACATTATGCCACAGAGTGTGAAATTACATTCAACGTCCACAATCACTGAAAACGCATTGAGCCCAAGATAAATCCCTGCCAATTAATGGCTGATAAAACTATTCCACACTAGCTGGCAGATTATCTGGTTTGTAGGAGTTACATTTCTAACAAAATGAAACCAAACAACATTGCAGGCAATGCAGGCAATTGAGGTACTTAATTAACTTCTGTTCATGTTTCACAAATTTTGACCCAATCCACAGATCTCTGTGAATGCACCAGTATCACTAAACCAAAATCCTACATTCTAAGATTACGGAACCAATTTACACATTTAGATTGAGTCTCACTCCAATTCTTTAATTTCTTTAGTCTCTTTAGTTTAATTGAGTCTCACTCCAATTCTTTAATTCTTTTAATACGAAGAAGCAAGTTAAATGGAAGAAGCGGGTAAAAGGGTTTATGTTAGTGTTTGATTGCCCTCAGTCAACTATCACCATGCACCATTTCTATAAACGATTAAATAATAGTGTAAAACGCAAAGTATAATTGCATATGCTGAACAAAAACCTGAATTCATTTGAAAGTTGATATAAGCAGAATCAATATGAAAGTAACAGATTATGTTACAATATACACCATTAGTGCAAGTGCTGGATGTCTTCATCTGAACATGTCTTGCTTCTGATATTACAGTCAGCAGGTTTACAATAGCAGAATGCACTTTAGATTCTGCTACAATAACAAGTGCAGTGCAAAACCTTCAGGTGTGTTAGATATAAGGGTCTTCTTGTTGATCTGTGAGTTTCAATATTTTAAGTATGAATTAAAGGCAATACTAATGCCAGGAATTCCAGTGTATTTCATTAATAATTAGTTATGTGACTGTTTTGAGGAGTACGATGTAGCAGCATCAAAAACATTTATGCATAGATAGAAACACACAAGCAAACACACACACACACACACACACACACACACACACACACACACAAAGACACATGCGCACATACACACTTTGCCTCACAAATAACTGCAAATGTAACTTTTATTTCAACCACATATTCTCTTTACTTCTTAATTGTGTAACGGTCAGCTCTGTTTGTGAAGAAATTAAACAAACATTTATTTACCTGGGGACAACTATTGGATGAATCCACGCTGATGAATCCAATCTCAAGAGTTTTCAAATGATGTCCAAACACTTGCCTTTAGCATAGAGTCATTGCATCCATGACAGTAGATGGCACCAAAATCATTCAGCATTAATGGCATTTCTACACCAACAATAAAATCTGAAAATATTTGCGCAGCACTGGTAAAAAAAAAGAAAAAAAAGAAATCACTGACAGTTTTTGTTTTCATCAATGTGTTTTCCCAGCAGTGTGACACAGAGGATCTCTCACACACTATTTTTGGAAGTTACAGTGTTACATAGGCCTACTGCAGTACAGGAGAACTGAATTATGAACTATTACATGACAAATAAATGTCATTAAAATGTTAACCAACAGGGAATTAATCAATTTGTTGTACAGAATAGGCTTATCACTATAATACACTACAATGGCAGTCATCTGAATGTGCATCTTTAGAAAGAAAACATGGTGGTTTTAACTGAGAATCAGCATTCTGGTATGCCCATTATCACAGCCATTCAAGATATGCATAAAATACGAATGATAAAATCCTTAAATTGTCTAAAATGTCATAATTATTGCTTGGTTAAAATCTTCTCTTTAACTGCAATCATGTCTTCTACAGAAAACTAAACGTGCAATAGCTAAAATAATTCAATGTTGTTCCTCATTGACCATTAAAACTGTGCCACTTACACAATAACCCCTTGTAAAATAATAGACTATTCAATCACGTGATCTTCAAGAAGCGACATAATTTAATTGGTAAAAAAAAGTATAAAGACACTTTATTTTTTGCAATATATTTTTGATTGTTTTATATCTTTTTTGCCTGGGGGCAGCTTAACAAATCAATACTGACTGTTTGACTCCAATTTGATAAAGAGAAGCAAATATTTCCCATACAATTGAATCTAATATGTTTAATATACTGTTGCAATGTCCTTTTCATGGTTCATTTGCTGGAATGATCATCATATGGGAAGAAATTTCTGAGCACTGAATGTCAACTCCGTTGCCAGTTCACATATACTCTCATAGACCTATACCTGAAAATAAACATTTTCAGTGAGTTAAGGGGATATGGGAGTACTAAGTATATAGTTCTCTGTTAATATGCCTGCTCCATAATTGGCCTACGTCGTTGAAGAATCAACCACAGTAGTGCATTTAGTAGTGTATCCGATTTTACAATAGAGCCAACGAGACCATTTTAATAGTCCTATTTAGGAGCTTAAAGAACTTTACATACAAAAAAAATGTGCAAGAAAAACTTTACATGAAGAGAACAGACGCATAAACTCTATTACTGTTGATAACACTATCTGGAATGTAGGCTACACCCTACTGAAGGAATGACCCAGCTATAGGTCCTCATCGTTGATTCTACCTAGGCTTTATCGTCAAGTTCGCTTTGTCACTGGTTGTATTTTTAAGTTTTCATACACATTTCGATGTTTTATTTCACTTCTCTTTTTAAATTTGAATCAGTTATATATCCGGTAACTATACACTGTAAAAATGTCCTCCAACTACAAAATTGTAAGTAACTGTATGCACTTTCTAAATTTGCTCATTTAGATTCTTTGGATTACAAATTCTAAATTCCGGTGACAAGAATTTTATGTTGGCACAGAAACATTTGTTTGTAAGATCACTTTCCACATGCAAACTTTTGATTTGAATGGAATCTGAATAATAGGCTGTGCTTTCTTCCCTCCGCTTTGACAAATTAATTAATGTGAAAATAATTTCTTCCCGATTCTTTGCATTTTATCACGAGCTCGGCATTAACAAGTAAAATAATAATAATGCGTAAGGGTTGAAATATGTAGGCTAACAGTCTGAAATTACATATTTTAGACAAATAACTTGACGAATGGAATCCTCCGGATTAATACGGGCAGACTCCTTGATCAAATATCTACGTTATGGCACGTCTCCACATAATGGTTGTGGCATGATCCACAAGTAAAATAATAATGTTTTCATAAGCATTTTTTTTCAGAATGCTTTCCTCTAACCCACCTACCTTCTCCAGCGAGCGACTTTGCTTAGAAGGGAGTAGTCTAAGTGGGCGTGTGATGGTTTAACTGAAACTCCCCCATCTGCGTTAACTACTTTTCAAACTAGAAACTACCCTCCAATCAGAGATGCCCCGAAACTTAGGAAAATAGGTTCGGAGAGTCGCAGGCGCAATAGGCTCCGTTTAGGTTAAGTCTGTTTCGATGGGTACAATTCTACTATGCTAATAGCTCATTTTACTTGGTAATTTCGCTGTCAGTGCTCAGGTTTATATAGCCCAGTGAGGATGCACTTCACGATCTGTCCCAGATTGAGCTGCGCACCTTCATCGTTTCATAAAACGTTCGGAGACCTCGGTGACCTGCAATGAGTTGTTTGGATGTTATATATCATCAGGGTTATGGAAACCATCGTTACTTTCCGGAGACATCAGCGGCGGCAGCAGCAGCAGTGTATTACCATAATCAACAGCAACAGCAGGTAGGCTTCATACCTCCCGTCCTTGTTCAGTTTGTAACCAGTTTCTGTGTGGACGTTGTGTTGGTCAACATATAAACGTGTGCTTTTATTTTGTTTTATTTTATTGTTTTCTTAAATGTATATACAGACTAGACACATTAGGCCTATTCATTATCCAAATCGTTAAATTTTTACGCAATTTCCTCGAGGGTAATTTTCAGTGTTCATTTTGTAAATAGCCAGATAGTTTCGTGAGAAAAGCATCAACTTTAGCCACCCTCTCAAAGTTAGGATAATAGCCTCTTCATACATTGTGTGTCATTAAAAGGTCATGCTTGAAAAATATATAATAGATAAGATATATATATATATATATATATATATGTACCCCTTTACTGTACAGTTTTTTTTTCTAATATCAAAATTCGATTTAGTAACTAGACAACCTCCCATATTACTCAGGACAGACATACTTTGGCTGGGATAACCTTCCTTAATGGACATAATTTCTAATGTTACTACTTTTGGAATGATATTAAAGTTAATTCACAAAGTCATTCATATTACAGTTCACTTCATACGTAGCAGTAAAATAAACCACAGATATTACCGTGACATTTTTGATAATAAAAGGGCATAGGCTGCAGCTTTTCCTTTCCTTAACGAGCATAGTTTTTCCTATGCCTCCAACATGAAATTATTGGCATTCTTCTGTCCCACAAGGGCAATGAACACATTCACTTCTGAGACATAGTTGAAAAGATAAACACTTGAATTATCTTGGCCCTGTAAATGTGTTCTTTTCAGTATTTTGAATAGTTTTGCATGATGTAATATGGACCGAAAGGGAGCCAAGGCAACCAAGTCAGTGTCTTCATCAATCACTTATCCAGAGTGGCTCACAGCAGTGAATACAAAAGTTTTGACAGAGAGGAGAAACCATGCAAAGCTATCATTGTCAACGAAAAAAAGTAGGAGTCTATCCTTGAAGCTTGAGGATATAGCCAAGGGCCATAAGTAGCGAGCAGATTTGAGGATATAGTGGTAAATGTAGCATAAGCATATTGGTATTCAATTGACAATGATTGCCCAGGGTGCAGAGTTGGCTGAGTTGCAGTATGAACAGGTATTTTCAGCCTGTGGAAAAGATGCACAGGATGGTTCTGGTTGTTGTGGGAAACTCTTTCTACCACAGAAGCCCACATTATTTTCAGCTACAGTGGTGGACCTGATGTGCTAGAGGTCCCCATGTAGGAAACACAGCAAAATGTTCAGTGTTTAATCTCAATTACATTTTACCTGAGTGCATTTTACATGGGTGGAGTAAATTGTATTAATTTTGGACTCAAATAAACACTGTCCGTTCTAAGCAAAGTCGCTCGCTGGAGAAATAACATAAATGCATGTAGTACAGTAGATGAAGATCTGTCACAGCTGTGCTGCGGAGTTAATGTGTCCGTCACAGGATGTGACGTAACCCATGGAGAAGCAATAAGTATAATTAGTTCCCTTGGCGGGGGAACTTGGCCTTTAGCTCAGCGGCTAATAGAGGCATAAACGGAAGTGATCAGTAACCCACAATGGTGTAACCTATTGTATCTTTACCGTGTGAGACTAGTGCATGGGGTAGGAAACCCTGGTCCTGGAGAGCCGCAGGGTCCATTGGTTTTTGTTTTCACCTTTAATTGATCAATTAAGTGGCGAGTAACAACAAAAACCAGCAGACCCTGCGGCTCTCCAGGGCCAGGGTTGCCTACCCCTGGCCTAGTGTGTTCTCTCCTCCTCCTCCTCCTCCTGACTCCTCTCCATCCTTTTCCTTTCTCCGCAGGAGCTCTCCTCCCAAGGCAAGATGGAAAACTCCGTGGAGGCCTCCGTGCAGCCTGCGTGGGGAAAGCTGCCCAAGCCTCAGGCAGGGGAGGTGGAGGAGTGCCCGGAGGAGCAGAAAGGCAGAACAGGGGACGAGGCGGCGGAGAAGGAGGCGCAGCCGGTCGAGGCAGAGTACCTGAGCTCCAGGTGTGTCCTCTTCACCTATTTCCAGGGCGACATCGGGGACGTAGTGGACGAGCACTTCTCGCGTGCGCTCAGCCAGGCCAGCGCCCTCCCCGGCAACGCCCACGTCGACCGAACCCCCTCAGGGGGTCTGCGGAGAGGTGAGGACACACGCTCTTAGGAGCAGGCTCCACCTTTTGGCTCGATTGATTGACTGATTTATTTATTTCCTGCTCGATTGATTTGTCCAATTTTATTTGATATTTTAAATTTAGAAACACACACAGCCCTGAGGACATGGAGTATCCAGCAATTTCCATATGAAGTGTAATGTGTGTACATCTCACACAAGAGATCGTCATATTTTATTTGCTTTGGGTGCACTGTGGAGTGTTTAAGTGCATTTGGTAGTGGATGCTACCGGTTGCCATAGAGTTGCGCTAGCATTAGCAACGTGTGCATGTCCAAAAGAAGGGAGAGCATGGAATTAGCTGAAAATGGTTTCCATCAATCAACTACATCATGGGTAAGTCGTAATTGAGACATTATGTCCAAAGTTCCGAACTATCCCTTTAATCTCACACTTAAAAAAATGAGAAAAATCCAATTTTTAATTGAAGTAAATTTATTCTGAGAAAAAAAATCCCTCATCAAGAAATAATTATTTTTAACAAAACCACGTGTGCCACAATTATTGGCACCCCTGCATTTGAGTCTTCTCCCGTAACATCTAATAAGGTTGGAGAATACAGAGCAAGGAATCTGAGACCATTCCTCTTTACAGAATCTCTCCAAGTCATCCAGAGTCCTAGGTCCTCTCTTGTGCACTCTCCTCTTCAGCTCAGCCCACAGGTTTTCAATGGGGTTTAGGTCAGGGGACTGAGATAGCCATGGCAGAAGCTTGACTTTGTGTTCAGTTAACCATTTTTGTGTTGATTTGGATCTATGTTTTGGATCATTGTCCTGCTGGAAGATCCAACAACGACCCAGTTTTAGTTTCCTGGCAGAGGCAGCCAGATTCAGATTAAAAATTTCTGGTATTTCATGGAGTTCATGATGCCATGTACCCTAACAAGGTTCCCAGTGCCTTTGGAGGAAAAACAGCCCCACAACATCACGGAACCTCCACCATACTTAACAGTGGGGATCAGGTTATTTGCATATAGCCATCCTTCTTTTTACGCCAAACCCACCTTGATGGTTGCTGAAAAGCTCGATTTTCATTCATCTGACCATAGAACATGGTTCCAGTCAAAATTCCAGTCGCGTTTAGCAAACTTCAGGCGCTTACATTTGTGGTGAAATTACAGGAAAGGCTTTTTCTGGCATGCCTTCCTTTGGCATGGCGGTGACGTCTAATAGTATTTTTGGAGACTTGATGACCCCAAGATGCTACTTTTCTCTATAATTCTCCAACAGTGATCCTTGGGGATTTTTTTGCCTCTCTTACCATCCTCCTCACTGTGCGTGGGGGCAAAATAAACTTGGGTCCTCTTCCAGGCAAGTTTGTAACAGTTCCAGTTGCTTTGAACTTTTTAAGTATTGCCCTAATGGTAGATATGGGCATTTTCAGATGAGTAGCTATTTTTTTATAGCCATTCCCTGACTTATGAAGCTCAACACACTTTTCCCTCATTTGATTTGTGTGTTCTCTTATCTTTCCCATGTTGATGTATGAATAAGGGAATATGGCCTCTGTGTTACCTCATATTTATACCCCAGTGAAACAGGAAGTCGTGGATTTCTGCTTGAAAGTTCCTAAACACTCAACAACTTTAAAAAGTAAAATATAAATGGAAAAAATGCTTCAGTTACATTTTGTTCATAAGAATTTCTAGGGGTGCCAATAATTGTGGCGCACGTTCTTGATGAGGGATTTCTTTTTCTCAGAATAAATTGACTTCAATTAAAGGTTGGATTGTTCTCATTGTTTCAGTGTGAGATTAAGTTAATTCACCAAACGGTGAATTTTTTATAACCCTTTTTACTCATCCTTACCAGGGGTGCCAATAATTGTGGAGGGCACTACATTTTGTTGGCTGATAGCATAATAATCACACTTAAAGAAATGATCATGGGTAGTAAATAGCACACTTTCAACAATAACAAATCCCAAACAAAAAAAAATTAGCTGCAGTTCATTTTGCTCATTTATTCGTGAAATAATAAGTAACGAGAATAATAGCCTGTCAAGTGTGCTTTGTGTTTTAGTCCTCGCGTAGAACTAATGTTGTCTGAGCATTCAAAAGCTGTAGCAACTGTAACAATAAGGTTAATTATTCTCTTTTGCAATTCATGTGCGTCAGCTCCCATATTGACAGTCATCTGCTTTATTATTCGTGGGGGATATTATACAAGAGACACTACTTTTTTTTCTATTTAGTGTTGTGAGTTCTTAAAATCGAGCGTAGTGTTAGTTCATGCAGGTCACGAGAGTGAAACCTGGCTATGGGTGAATCAGTTGACAGCTCGGCTGAGTAGTGACGATTCACCTATCACAGTCCTTTCACATAACAAGGCGGTCTATTTAACCGCCTCACCCTACCATGGTGGTTCCTCTGCCTGTATATATGTATATATAACTGATTGAATGGAATCTGTTTAAAAAAAAAAAACATTCACAGTGCTGCCAGATCTGTTCTAAGTGTAACCCTATTGGGGGGTTGTTGCTGCTGCCCTCACTGCCATACCCATGCTTGCTCGCGTGGATTGGCGGGAGGGCTTTTTGAACAGAACCATACCGCCAAACCTAAAATGTATTGTTTTAAGAATGTCAATAAAACATTTTTTTACTTGAACAACAGTGGCCCTGACTGAAATATACTCTTGGACAGATCTAGTCATTGCATTGCATTACATTAATTTAGCATGTGCACTTATCCAGAGCAACTTACAAGTCTAGGACCGATGGCCTTACATCTCTTATTGTAATAGAATTTTTAAAACATTGTGGACTCTCTGATTGAATTATTGCAGTGTTGTGCTTACTGTACGTACTGTTCTTTACTCGGCACGTTACAAAATAATTCTGTTAGTTTTCGCTGCAGTGTTTGGAAGCTGTGTTGAGTGACCTCTGTGGATTTGTGGCTCAGTGACTGATCTTCTTGTTTGTGTGTTGCAGCAGGAGGCATCTTATCACCGGGGCAGTGCGCCGATTTCCCATCATCCCTCTGGAGCAGTGGCTACCCGTCCCAGAGTGGCCCTTGCCACTCCTCCATCCACCCGGACTTGTCCCCCAGCGCCATCTTTAATTCAGTGCAGCATGGAGTGTGGGTGGGGCTCGGCCTGCCGACTGCACCCCCTCCCTCTGACTGCTGGCCATACAGCCTGGGAGCCGAGGGCAGTGCCGGTTACACCCGCATCCACGAGGACTACCCCCACGTCCACCCCCGCCACGCCCATCACGTGGTGCACCACGCTTTCGGCTCCACCCTTGACCCCCGACTGCCCAGCATGTGCCCACCCTGTAGCCCTGCCGTCCATGGTGACATCAGCAAGACAGAGGCTGGGGCCAGCAGTGGCCCCACTCACAGCTGGCACATCTGGCACCAGGGGCCAGTGGACAATACCTATGAGCTGAGCGAGTAATGGTCCAGTCCCAAAATACCCTACCTGTTCTCGCTCTCTCTCTCTCTCATGCAATCATGCCTTTTCATGTACAGGAATGTGCATTTCAGGTCATCAGTGCAAAGTTTGATTCCATTTTTAAACTGTGTCTGTCCTGCCTGTCCACTGTCCTGGGCCAGGACAGACGGAAGACATATGTCTGATTGAGACTTGTAGGGGGTCAGTGGAGAAATTACTGCCGAGGCGTTCACCAGTGCACAGTTCTGGAAAACCATTCATTTTCCTGGGAATTCATTTTACGAAAGAGGCCAGCTTGATGTTAATGGCAAACAACAGTGCTTGAATAAAGAAAACAAACATGTTTTAATGAAACTTAGGAAGAAAGGTCTCCAGATTGTGTTTCAATGGAGTAAGCACTCACAAAAACAACAAAAATGTCCCTTTCACCTGAAATTTGTTGAATGTTTGTTTTAATATTTTGTAGAAAATGTTTAATTTGTTTCTATTTCAGGAGCTGTTATTTTTCTGTGCTGTAATGGAGAATCGTGATGGTTTTTTTTTGTGTGAAAAGCCTACTGTGTTATAACTTGTGTGCAGTGGTTTTGTCATGTTTCCCAGATATTTAGTTATATTTTCCTTTTAGGAGAAAGAGGCAGTGCAGTTGTTGACTAAAACATTGCTAAGTTCTATTGGCAAAAATGTATTGTTTACTTTTGTTTCAAAGTAAGTGATATTAAATATTCTGACCTAAATCAGATGTTCGCCTCATAAATTATCCATTGCAACTCAGTTGTAAATATATCTCTTGATAGGCACTGATGATTCTTGATGTATATAGTAATAAAATCCAAGCAGCAATAAAAATTGTTTTATTTAGCTGTTTTTCACACATTTATGTTGTTTACAGTAGATCCCACTTTCTTCATTAGCTTCCATATTTCAGATTATTAAATAAACAGGGATACTGACAGTACTTCTAGTTTATATTATTAAAAGACTTAACACATGGTCAAAGACAGAGGTGTAGTCATGCATGCATTTCTATCAAAGTGATTTCACCATGCCCTGTAACGTAAAAAGTAAAATCTCTCAAGTACTAAATGCTTTACACTCAAATTAAGAATGGTCAGTCGATTCTTAAATCAACGTGTTTTTGAAACACCAAACTATTCCTAATTGCAGTGCATGAAAAGAATATACATGTAAATTATCAAGTGATAACACAAGCAATGAGATATCACGTAATAGTCTACTAAGTGATAACACCACACAGACCAAAAGTCCAGTTTTGTCATTACATTTTAAAATTCCCTTTGGCAAAACAAATCCTTGTGTGGCACACATATAAATAAGGAACAACATGCTTGTACTATGACGCATCCTTAAAATCGTTACTGTCATTTTCTATCTTTTGTGCATATATTTCACAAGTATAATTGGTCACGGGCTCTTAAAAGTCAACATAGGAATGCATTTCCTTACTAGGCAGGAAGTGGACCTATTAGAGGGGGTTGTAAACACATACCAAAACTAGAAGCAGGCAGCTTACATTAATCATAATTCTGTCTTAATGAAGTAGCAGATAAATGCTAGGAATGCTGGGGACAGCTTTCCAGATGAAGGTCTACCAAAATCTGTTCTGGATTAAAGAATACAAAAGAGTGCAAGCCATATGTCCCGGTGTGGAATTGAACATTTGCTTAGCCGTGTGGGAAAAGTCCCATTTAAAAGTATTTCAGTGGGTGGACGGTGCCAGAAACTGCATTACGTCTCCGTGAACAGCTGTGTGGTTAGAATCCCATGTACTACAAGGTGGCTCCCATCGAGCCCCTGGGTGAGATCTTTGGCCAGGTGGTCAGAATAGCCTCACATTCCTGCCGCGATCATTGGATGGCAGATTTCAGCCAGGGGGAAGGATTGATTTCACTTTGTACTTTACACGTGGTTTTCAAGACAGCACCCTGGGCAGACGCTTCGAATTTGTCTTGTACAATTTGCTTGTGAATCTCAGTATCATTAAAACAAATGAATAATATTTGTTTCAGAGATCCAAGGACACAATTAGAACAGTTAGATCTTTTTTAAAAACCGTAATAAATTGCAGATCCTCTCTGCTCGATCAAAGTCGTTCTCGTTGGTGCACTGTTTAATTACAGTAATTATCCGCAGCACCAGTGCTCTTCCAGTTGTAGCGAAAGTTTACGTCATGAGATCCTCCAAAAGGGGGTGCATGATCTAAATCTGGCAGCCCTTCTATTGTGGACTTTACAGAAGAGTACCAGATATCACAATGCTCCTCGGCTCTCCAGTTCCTGCCTTTTTGTTTCAGTGATTTACATGGACTGGCACTCTCCCTACAAGTGTAAACGGGCAGCAGGTGTGCCCATGTGGAGTAGCTGGTGCTTTGACCCTCTTCGCTAGAACGCGGCTGTTTGGAGAACCTCTACAACATGTGTTCATTATACTTAGCTTTGAAGTTCAGTGGTGCTGAACACACACAGCACATTCTTGTGATCTGTTGACAGATTCAGCATGTTGTGGGTTGGAGTGTGCGTGTGTGTGTGTGTGTGTGTGTGTGTGTGTGTGTGTGTGTGTGTGTGCACAGCAGCGCATTTGGGGTGGGGTGGGGGGGGCCTGACTGTCACTCCTCATAGATCTGATTCCATCTGTGGCATCGCAGGAGGATCACATAGACAAGACCTCGGATGACGAGTAGGTGTCTCCAAAACAGTATATAGGTTTCACATTGAAAAGGTAGGCCTTTAGGCCCCTACTTCCACTAAAGGTTTCATCACTTTTAAAAAAAATGTACAAATGAAAAGAGGTCTATTTTGTGTTTATAGAAAGCCCGTGGGTATAATGCACCTGGAGGAGAGCACAGAGCATTCTGGGATGTTGCCATTTTGAATGAATGACCTTGTTTCTTTATTGTAGCATTGCATTTCCTAATACCTGACTAAAGTAAATAAACTCAAGGGGATCTGTAAAGTACTAGTTCATTTCCACAGTGTAAGTGACATGCTTGTTAGCATTTAGCATGTAGTAAATTCCCGGTCACAAAATTTATCTGTACTAGCCATCTTTGAAAGAACTCATTAGGTTTTAGAATTTACATTCTATCTGCAACATAGAATTTAGGATGGTGTTTCTTTCAATCACTTCAATGTGCTTGCTTTTGCTTGATTAATCCAGATCAGTATTGTCATTTTCTATGCAAAGAGTAGGAGCCAAGGGGTACATACAGTATGTACCTTTTATTACCATACATTACATTACTGAGAACCACACTGGTCAGAACAGATACCGGACCACAACAAAGGACAAGTTGCTTTATTTTGGCTAAACTGTTTTCTGGGGCCACAAGCATTCTGTCATGCCTTGTGGACCTACGTATATAATGACACATATTTGTTTCACTGAATACAAATAGCTCACCCTATTTTTATATAGCATTAAAAACTAAGGAAGCCATAGGTCGATGACTGTATTAGTGTTGATATACGTATAATATAATACAGCAATGATAGGACACCGTCAAGTTTTTTTCTGCCAAGTTAAATTTGTAGGAACAAATCAGAAACCTAAGCATATTGATTAATCTTCATAAATATGAAAAACAGTTGGGAAAAAATGATGGTAGCTACTGTAATCAATTTATCTATAACGTGCAATGTTTTGATGTTTGTTCCATACCTATATTGTGCATCTCCAAATCAACAACCTCAACTTTCATGGGTCCACATGCATGTCTGTCATTGACAAAATAGCTTGCTGGAAGTGAAAGAAACCAGCTTGCTAGACATTTATAAAACTGCATGCAATGAAATTCAAATAAAAACCGTTCTTTCTGTTTGGTTAGAACATATTTGTGAAGTTGCCTTTGTCCTGGTGATTTTTATGTAATTAAATAAAACACAATAAATTAATTAACTTGTTATATATTATTAATAGCTTACCAGAAAGTTAGAAAGTGCCAGGACCCAGTAATTATAGACACTTCATACACAGTACACGTATATGCATTCTCTGGCTCAATGTTTTGGGTTTTGAACAAAAATACAAAGGCATTGATACCAACTTGCAAAACATTTCCATTTCCCATTTTGTATAGTGTTTCACGCTAGCTAAATGCAGGTGCTCTGGTTAAGTAAATTATGTTGTGATTATGTATTGTGCATGGATTATACCCTTAGGGTCCTATTTTAGAAACAAACACAATTATGAAGCACACAACACGATCATCTTGAGCACAGGAGGCATGCACAATTCAATATTGCAACTTTAATTAAACTGGCACACATGATGCAGATAGTAAATGGGGCTGTTCAGTCTTCAATGGGATTTCATGGTTTGTGCCACTACCATGGTTCAACGCTATTTTCCAGTGCTGTTGGTGCAGTGTTTGTTTCCAGACAAAATGTCACTCTGCACCGCAGGAAACATATGTGAATACACAGGGCACAGACACAAAGATTGCACAGATGTAAAAAGCCTGCAAATAGTTCATGCTGTGTTACAGTGAGTCTTTCCTTATGTAAGCAGCACATTTTAATTAGCGTTCTTTAAGAATTGTTAAAATGTGTGAAAAACTAAGCTCAATCGTTGACATATCCATGACATGATTAATGGTTCCAGACCAGTTTTTTTCAATACAACTTCAGTGAAGCCAGACAAAGTCTTCTTTGACATATTATGTAAATACATGTGTATTTATATCTTTATCTTGTCTTTAATGTTGTGTGCATATTGTATTTATATTTTATTGTATACAGCTGCAAGGCCACTTACCAAAAAGGGCCTTACCTGTGTTGTCCCTCTCTGGAAACAAGCAGATTCACAGCTTGACTGTCCAAACTGACTCTCTCCAGCATCTGCCAAGAGTAGGGTTTGCATTTTCCAAGAGAGTGCCACTGTTTTTCTCCTTTTGTGGATTTAGATATCTTTATTACAGCCTCTAACTGCCACCCTATTTAGTTACTTGGACATGCCTATTGTGTTCCAGATGGTTACATCACTGTTAGTCATGCATATCACTTGTGTTCATACAACTTAAAGGGGACATGAAACACTCGGTAAAGTGGCTCTGGTTCAATGCGCCACTGCATTGCCTTGATAAACGGTTTGGGTGCTAAAGTCGTGTCCAGCTAATATTGCCTATAGAAAATAAGCGTTAGCTTGTGATGCTAGGTCGCGGTAGGTATATATTTGCAGGCTGTTAAATATCAAGGCAATGCAGCGGCGCTGCAGTTGCCAGCTCGTCAGGCCACAGCATTAGTATGGTCAGAAGTAGTTAGTGGAAATTAAGTTTTAAATGAAGTTTTGTTCGGTAATACTCATTTGAGCATCTCGGGGCAATTCAAAAAGACCGTCTGTGCTTTTTTGTTTTATTTTACATCGTTGAGCTCACTGAAAGTCAGCTATTCTCCCATAGTAATACAAACGAATAGCCGAGACGAACCAACCTAGTGACGTCATGACCGCAGTTGGTCCAAGATGGCTGCGCCCTAGTGGAAAAAAAGCTAATTGTAACTTATTTTTCCAGCAAATACGGGTCGGTTTGAGATTTGAACCCACGGTCATATCTAATTTAAGGTAAAAAGCTAATGAACCAGAGCCACTTTACCGAGTACTTCATGTCCCCTTTAAGCTTAAAGGAGTAGTTCACTTCCTGTTTTTAATGATATCATTTCAGTTGTAGTATTTGTGTGTAATATTTTAAATATAGAAGGTTCTCATGACCTGTAGGCTTCATGATGGCTTCTGTATGGGTATCAGCGACATTGCTGTTTAAAGCATGTAAATACACTTCATGTAACGCCAAAGCAGCTTGTACAGCAAGATTACACACTGAAGAGGTTGTATGTACAAACTGTATATTACCGACACTCTCATATAGGAAGTGATAACATCCAGCACACTTTTTGTGCTACTACTTTTGTGTTACTTTCAACACATTTTGTGTCAAATTACACAATTTATGTGTTAAAAAGGGAGACTTTTTAAACACATACTGTGTTGAAATGTAACACAAAATGTGTTGTGCTCAAAACCTTAAACGTGCTGTAGGAAAGATGTTTTCGATATAATTTTGGCGAAATTATTAAATTTACTCATTATAGTCCCAGCAGCTATCAATAAGTCAAGTGTTCTGGGGAAAAAATCTGGTTTCTGTGAGTGTCCTGGGCTCTGTATTAGGCTGTATTAGGCCTGTCTCCGCACATGCACTTGGAGCATCATTTGGTGGGAGGGGGCTTAGGAGAGAGATAGGAGGGAGGACAGCAAAAGGGGGAAGTCTTTTTGCCTTGTATATTTTCAAACTTACCTACTGCAGCTTTAACACAGAAGTGTGTTTACAAATGACAATGTCATGTGCTGTTTCTAACACATCTGTTTTGAGAGTGTAATTATAATTTATTTTTTAATGACATTTAATCTCATCTTCAGTTGGAAATATTACCTATGACGCAAGCAACCTGAGCCAGCTGTGCTCAGGGAAAAAAGTGGCAACAAAACAAACAAGAGAAACGCCTCAAAGCAGCAACAAATCGGCAGGACTGAAAATGGCTTCGCCTCTGCAATTCCAGTTGTTGCTGTAAAAGAGTACATTTTACTCTGATAGAGTACATTTCCTCCCTGTTGGCCTTGCATAATATCTGTTAGAGTTAAATTAACACTGATCCTTTTTTAACACTGATCCTACTGTGTCCTTTTTGGTTGAGGCAGCACCTCACCCTCTGCTGCGTGTGAGAGCCAAGGATGCAGTTCAATTAACATTTTGTGAATCTTGCTTTCAATTCACTTCATTCGTTAATTTTGTTATAATGTAGACACTTTTATTAGTTTAATCGTAAAAAAAATGTCTTCGATTTGATCTGTGTTGTCATCGTAATTGCTATCTTTCCCAGTGGAGACGGTACATCTTTACCACCCCAATATCAGCCAGCAGATTTTACAGCTGGGGCAGCAGAGCTTAAAACAGCTCCTGTGGATATTGAGCCAGCTTTGCACAGTGCCAGTTACTGATGGGCAGATGGATGGATTCTGAAAAAAAGTTATATAATCACACATGTTAATGAATGATTATGCACCTCTGCAGTTATTGCCATTCAGCTGCCCCCCCCTCATTTTTCCATTCACGTATCAAGGAGTAATCATTATAATATGGATTAATTGGCTTGGATATGAAGGCATTAGGATTCTAATTTTTAGCTATGCTAGAAGGACATATGTGTCAATGTTACCAGAGTTCAGAAAAAAAATTTAAACTGCATCTGAAATCATTTATGTTGTGATTTGCCTCAGTTCACGCCCAACTCACCCTCAACTTTCATAAAGTGGGATTTAACGAGCAGGGTTTACGGATGGTTTGTATGCGAAATTTAAACGGAATAGCCAACAACCAATAGCGTCAAAATAAATAATTTCCTTGCTTGCCTGCATGAGGAAGCCAGATCCCGGAGGGTAAAGAGGTCTAAAAAAGACCAAATGCCGTAGTATCAGAGCGGAGTGACGCATGACTGAAAAGTCCCTCGGCTTTAATGAGCGATTAGCAGCCGCCCTCCACCTCTTTGCAAGGCCCAGGCTTTGGCGGTGGGCACCCGCGGCACACTTCGACAGCCCCTACATCTGTTTGGCCCGCTGCGCTTCTCAGTCCACAAAGAGATCAGTGTTTTCTGGCGCGGTGGGGATCTGTTCAGCTCTGGCTCCCTATTTTCCACCGGAGAAGGCACACAACCCAGGAATGCGAATCCACAACACTGCCCATTTATTTAATGTCTGCGAGAGGGCCAATTAATCCGGAGGAGGGACAAGTCCCATCAGAGCAGCAGGCCCGGGGCAGGTCCTGAGAGAGGTGGAGGGGAAGGATGCCAAAAACCTGATGGGCGAGGTGAGCTGAAGGCCGCCAGGGATTTTTGGCCCCATGAAAAGATCTCACATTGGGAACCATCACCGCAGGCCACATCATCCCTACACAATTATAGGCCATTTTCTGAGGGCCCCTGTCTGTCAGAGCCCTTGGAATTTCATCACACGCAAGCATGCACGCAGGGCCGTCTCAAGGGTGGGCGGGGCCTGGGGTGAGTCATCTACGTGGGGCCCAGCTGTTATCGCGATGACAACATAGCTAACCCGTCATAGGCTTAAATAGTATCTAGCCTATTATATAACTATGAACGAAGGATTTACAGGCTAGGACATCACACAAACCAACCATATACAACCAACCAATTGAAGAATTAGTAGGCTATGCCATCACTCTGCCCTTGAATTAAAATATTGTAATTAACAATAACAACTCGAAACACTTTTGCTTAATTTCTCCAATTAAAATTAAAACAATTATACTGTGGGTTGTGGTGCGATCATAGCTATAGAATAGAATAGAATATAATAACTTTTATTTTCCCGCTAGGGAAACTTCTTGTAGCCACAGCAACAACAAAAAAGAAATAGACAGTGGGACAGACCCACAACACACAAACATATCAAACAAAGACATTCAATGTCATCAAACTAGTTAAGTGAATTAAAGTGTAATAGCCTACAGCCAAACGTTATGATTAAAAATAGCCCCCGCTGTCCCGAGATGTCCAGTGTCATTATTAAGCAGTCAAACACACAAACTCCGCCTCCACGAATTTCCTCCATACACGCAGTGTTGCGGTCTCTGTACACTGTCGAAACGGAGCACCGAACTGCGTCAGCCTTCCCAGTCGTCGCCTCACTCCTCCCCCGCATTATCTTCTTCTTCCCCTTCCCTGGTATCCTTTTGAAGATTGCCTGCAGTCCTAGATCAGTCCTGAGTCCCGACATCTTCAACTCCAGTGAAGAACGATGGTAAACTTTGTAGCTGCAGATCCAACGGACATTCCCGAGCATATGTTGTGAATGTGTCTCCATGGTGACGACCACAAACGAAATTATCCCGAATATACAATCCGTTAATATTACCAAAACGAGCAGCATAAGTGCCCTGAACAATCTCCAGTCCACTTCCCCGTCCCACAACAGACACACAGCGCATGAAAAAAACAAAAGACAAAAGCCCAACAGAATACATTCAAATTAACAGACACGAACACGAGAGACAGCTGGACTACATGTCGCCATTTCAGTGCCACGTGACGCTGAATTGAACCATGATTGTAGATTGTTATATTGATTGAGGTGGACCATAAAATAATTGAAGACCCTGGTGCTAAAAGTACTGGAGTCACAAAATGTCTATTTTGAGAAAATCAAATCCGAATACTTCTTGTACCTGTTGTTTCCATAGTGGAGAAAAGAGACTTAGGTACCTTTTCTGTTAACAATATTTATAGGGTGGACTTAGCTAAACAAATACAACATGTTTCTATGCTCAACTTGAATTGTCTAAAAATGTGACTTCAGTACTTTTAGCACCCAGGTCTTCAATTGCAAAAGTTCACAATGTTGAACACTAGCGTTTTCATTGTAAAGAGAGGTAAAAAGCAGGCAGAGGGTGGGATAGGCCTATATAAATAAAAGTTTATAAATAGCCTGACAGCATATTAAGAGATACATCGCAGCAAGTTGCACCAGAATTTGATTCAGCATTTTTTCACGCATATTTCTCCGGATGATTCTAATCATTATTCCCATTATAGTAGGCCTACGTTTATGACAATGTTTGTGAAGAAATTATGTGTTTGACATGGTGTTAACATTGCAGAGTAATTTTCTTGTGTCGTAGTATCAGACTTCGCTTCGTGACACTTGAATGATATCCCACCCTCTGCCTGTCTTTTGCCTCTCTTTACGATGAAAAAGATAGCTAGTGCTAAACATCGTGACTCTTTTAAAAAATTATTTTATGCTCCACTATAATCAATAGGACAATCTACAATTTGTGGTTAGCTATGATCGTACCACAATCCACAGTATTATCATTTTTAAATGTTAACTGGAGAACTTGAGCAAAAGAAAAGCGCAGAGCATATCGTGTAGCCTAATGTTAGCTTGACGAGCGCATTCACGTGAAGGGGAGTTGAAAAACAGCACACTTGCTTCAGCAGCGTTGACCTGCTCCTCCACGTTTTTCTTTATAAATCTATCCAAGGAACCTTTCAATTTTACATTTAATTAATCTCTTTTCTTTTTCTTGTTTCTTTTTTACGCTCCCGAACTGTAGTCTACTTTCCAAATTTGTCTCGGTCTCTGCTGTTTGAGCTTGCCACTTTGCCAGTTTCCACCCGACTCGAAAAAAACAACATTAAGCGAATTAGAAAATTTCATAGCTGCACATACGTAGCTATGCAGCGTAGGGACGTAAGCCTATCTACTTCCCACTAATGTCAACTTTCCAAAACGCCATTTAGGCTAAATGTATTTCCGTGTGTCTGGGTGTGCTGCACGAAGATAGGCTATTTTAAATAAATATTATTTCATAAAAAAGAAGAAAAAATAAATGGTTGTTATTTAAATTAATTTCCCCTCTCCCCGCGGGGCCTGGGGCGGTCGCACCAGTTGCCCCCCCCCAAAAATACAGCCCTGCATGCACGTATGCACGCTCACTCGCTCACTCAAACAAAACGACCACAAGTTTCATACAAGTGGAGGACTCGCATGCTATGGAGACTCTAAATTTGGAGCTATTTTGCGATTGGATCCTTCCCAGGTAACAACATGTATCTAAGTGTGCATCAGAGAGGCCCTCTTGACATTTCCGGCTACTCTTTCCCCTTCGCTCGGCTGGCAGTCCACGTATCCCCAAATACCCCTTAAATAGCTGTGGCGGTGCAGCTCTGAAAATCTCCGGGCCTCTCTCTCAGTGCTTCCACTTGAGCAGATTAAACTCCAATCTGTCAAGTATGTGGCGTATAATTACCACAGCTGAGCTCCGCGCAGAGAAGATAACCAGCAATGGATAACTCCGCGCGGGCCAACAACCAGCAATGAAACTTAGCGGAGAACCTATTATGTAAACCTAAATGTAAACTACAGAATATGCTCACATTCATTTACCCGAGTCAGAGAAGTAGGCCTTGATTCAGTTAGAATTTTGTAATGCAACAGTGTCGAGACTGTTTTAGGGAAAGCTGCGGGTTTGATTGCTGCGACAGTGCAACTTTACTGCAAGATTATGAATGACTAGCCTACAAGCTGTAGCAGTATGAGTGTGGTCTGTTGGCTCAATAATTCCCTACAGTAGCTGATGTCTGGTAAACGCGCTGAAAAATGCTGCTTCATCTGAGGTGAGCTTTACCCCTTCACTGTTGCGATTATAAAAGGCTCTTTAAAAACTATTTAAAATCATGATCAAAAAAACGCCATAATCCACAAATAAGTGAATGGATTTCATGACGTGAACCACAATAATCACCAACCGCCTACCAAAAAGAGACAGGAAAATTATTCACTCTCCAGGGGCTCCAGATCAAAATCATATAGCATCCACTGCTCTGCATTTACAGTACGTGTATTAGAATTTGACCTTCTGTTTGACGGTTCTGTTTTCAGGGTTCCCCTGAACCCCTTGTCCATCCTGGTCTGACTGACCGCTTTAATGTCAGGAATGTCACATTCTGTTATGTGACATTCCAGGGGTGCTGACCCATGTAATTGTACATTTTGTTATTTACTTGCATTGAAAGAGCTTTTAAATGATCCGTCTTGTGTTGAAAATTGTACATAAATTCTTAATACATCTGTATCTTTGTATTTAGCTCCTATTTAAAAAATTTAAAAAGTAAACCTTAAATGTAAACCTACATCATGTCCCGTATGGCAGTTCTTGCATTCATTTTACTCATTTATCATTTATTGTATATTTATTATATTTCATTTTGTTATTGTTCAGCACTTTGAACCTGCGGCCTGAAAAGTACTCTACAAATTATGTTTATTATTATTGTTGTTAATATTATTATTGCTTGGGATAATCTTTCTGCAAGCTCCCTCTGCCTCAGCATTACTGAGGGGGACCAGCTGATAGTAGGGATGACCTGGGATAACAGGAAATAATTTCTTGGCATGTGTAAAATGTCTCCCTGTCAGCCTTCCTCTTTAACACCTGTCAATCACCCTCATCCAAACCCCTGGAAGAGCTCAGGCAGAAGCCAGCGCCGGAGGGAGGCTAATTCAGAGGAGCACTGCACTGAAAATCCCAGGCCTTCATCCGCTGATGAAAAGGCAGGTCTCCCCGTTGAGGGTGTGGCCGGGAAATGTCAATAGCCAGTTCGGTGTTAACGTTACTTTCACCTCAGAACTGACACATGTTCTCCTGTTATCCTTTAGCATGGCCCAAGTTTCACAGAGATAAGCTGGTTTTTAAAAAGCGCCCAGCTTAGCAAGCATACAATGGGCCACTAACGGCCCACTGTCAGGCTCAACACAGCTGCTTGTCCACCGGTATTTCGCAAATCTGCAATGTAGCTTCCCACTAGCGGTCAAGGCAAATCAGTCCCAAGGAGGGACTGTTAAGAGAAGTTAAAAGACTGTTAAGACTGTTAATTAGTTGAAATGTAGCGCCGGTTTTTCTAAAGTCTGACGTGCCAACAGCTGTTGCCTACAGCAGTCCAGTAGCTGCTTGCTTACTGTGCAGGTGCTTTTTACAAGTGTCCACGGGTCATCGATATCCTACACCCAAACGTAAACCACGTAAACCACGTAAACCACAGACACCGTGGCTCTCCAGGACTTGAGTTTGACACCTCCAATCTAAGCATTCGCCCGATCAGTACGTTCGCTGGCTGAGTAAAAGGAGGGGGAGAAGACATTGAAAAGAATGAAGGATGAATGAAAGGAGCTGAATTGAATTATGCATCAAAGCGCAGAATGCGAGGAATGCAGGGGCGGTGAAAGACCTTGGCGGGTAATTTCTGCGCGCCCGACGCAACAATGGCACGCTTGACAGCTGAGAGAACAGGGGCTTTGTGACACTCCGCCGGCGAGGCCGCGCGCCACTGTGAATGCTCCGCATTGGCGACATTTTCCCTCGCGTCTTCCTCTGCTCTCGCGCCACTCGTCTAGCATCCCTCTTTCTTTCTGTCCTTCTGTTCTCCCGTTTGGAGCCGCCATTGCGTTGGCAGGCACAACTGATGACTTCATGGGAGTGCATTTGTGGAAGTGTGACTTCAGGAAGAAAACTAGACAAGAGTGCCAAAAACAAAAATGCAAAGACCAAGAAAGTATACCGTTGAAATCTGAAACCTGCTGTTTATGATGAAATGAACCTTGGAGAAACTTTGGCCTTATCCTAAACATACCACAAAGGCCACAGCTAAAAGCATTTTTCAGATGGCTATTCAGTGAAATGGAAATCAATGTAATTATAAAAACTCCACAAAAAGGGAACTCATAAATAGTAGGCTGATTTGTTTGATATTAGGAGACTGGATAAAGGATACTGTACTACAGGGACCTCATACTCCAGTCTTGGAGGGGCATGTATTTAGTGGTATTCGGTATGCTTCAGCACTGAAGTGCTTAATTTACGTCAGTGATTGGGTAAAGATGCCACACACTTTGTTCCAAGCCAGGTATACCACAATAAATGGTTATGTATCTTTTAAAAATTTATTTGCGTAGCAAAGAGTATTTGCCAAAGACCATTTGTGAAAAATGGAAACAAATGTATATAAACTAAGCATGTACTGTAATGGGGCGTGACGTGTGATAGATCACTGATAGATCCTACCAAGTCTCCTGGAAGGGTTCCGTCTCTGCTCCCCGTCCCCTGTCTACAGGAGTCCCGCAGGGATCTGTACTGGGTCCTCTGCTGTTCTCTATGTATACTAAGTCTCTTGGCTCAGTAATCCATTCACATGGCTTCTCATACCATAGCTATGCTGACGATACTCAACTCTTCCTCTCTTTCCCTCCCTCTACCCCACAGGTTAAGGAGAGGATATCTGCTTGTCTGACTGACATCTCTGAGTGGATGGCTACCCATCACCTGAAGCTCAACCTTGACAAGACAGAGCTCCTCTTCATGCCGTACAAGACCTCCCCACTACATGACCTCTCCATCACCGTTGATGGGACCGTGGTGGCTGCCTCCCGCTCTGCAAGGAACCTGGGGGTGGTCCTGGACGACCGGCTGGACTTCAAAGAGCACATCAGGGCGACGGCACGGTCCTGCAGGTTCCTCCTGTACAACATCAGGAGGATTCGACCGTACCTGACCACCTACTCCACCCAGCTTCTTGTCCAGACCATGGTCACCTCACGCCTGGACTACTGCAACTCCCTGCTCGCAAGCCTACCGGCCTGCGCCATTCTGCCTCTTCAACTCATCCAGAATGCAGCTGCCCGGCTTGTGTTCAACCTCCCGAAATTTTCCCACATAACCCCCCTGCTGAGGTCTCTCCACTGGCTGCCAGTTGCAGCCAGGATCAGGTTCAAAGTTCTGACCCTGGCCTACACTACAGCAAATAGGACAGGCCCCGCCTACCTGCAGGACTTAATCCAGAACTATGTTCCTGCTCGACCACTTCGCTCTTCTACAGCAGGGCGACTGGCACTTCCCCCCCTCCGTGTCAAAGGCTCTCGCTTGTCCCGACTGCGGAGTTTTTCCACATTAACACCTCAGTGGTGGAATGAACTTCCCATTCCCCTACGTTCTACTCCAACCCTGCCTGCATTCCGTCGAGGCCTGAAGACACACCTCTTCAGACTCCACCTTGACTGATATCCTCACCTAGGAATATCAGTTCCCTGTTCCCTGTTTTCCTGTCTGTTTATTATAGTTTATAATAGTATTTGGAATGGTTTATAATAGCATAGTTTATAATAGTATTTGGAATGGTTTATAATAGTATAGTTTATAATAGTATTTGGAATGGTTTATAATAGCATAGTTTATAATAGTATTTGGAATGGTTTATAATAGTATAGTTTATAATAGTATTTGGAATGAAAGTGTGGTGTTGCTGATTTGCCCACAGCTTACTGTGAACTACAGTCAACGTTCATTGCTAGGGATAGCTGCTACATTATGCAAAGGATGTGCTTTGCCTTGTCTGTTCTGTAATGATGATGATGTCTCTGTACGCACTTACTGTACGTCGCTTTGGATAAAAGCGTCTGCTAAATAAATGTAATGTAATGTGTGAGGCAGGAGGAGCCAAACGCAGCAAGGGGATTCTTTAAGCCCTAAGGCCACTAAGGCGGGAAACCCCGTAGATAAGGGAGGAGACAAGACAGGGAACACACATACCAAAGCTACTAACCGGCTCACTGTCACACACCAATAAGTAGAAGCGCAAACGCCAGGTCTTTCACTAAGAAAACCAAGCCAAGCGAATGGAACAAAGCACTAGGCTCTCAAACTTCTACAAGCTAAGTGACTAGAGAACAAGCAAGGAAATAACAAACGCCCTGTCTCGGTAACGAGATGCATAAGAACAGGCGAGCAGCACAATGGCACAAATAACACACAACAAACATACCAAAGCTACTAACCAGCTCACTGTCACACGCCAATGAGTAAAAGCACAAACGCCAGGTTTCTCAATAAGAGGACCAAACAAGACGAATGGCACAAAGCACTGGGCTCCCATACTTCTAAGAGCTAAGTGACTAAAGAGGGCCAGAAATAAAATGCCCTGTCTCGATAACGAGACGCATAAGAACAGGCGAGTAGCACAATGGCACAAACAAAACACACAACAAACAAACACTGAAAACTAATGCGAATTAGTATACCAGGAGGCGAAAGGAACGGAGATCTAACGTTCCAAGGCTACTCAGACTCGCCGTCAAACGCAAACCTGTCAACATAAACGCCCAATCTTCCCCATAGGAAGACATGCACCGAAAGACGAAACCGGACCATAGTTCCGAACAAAATCGTCAAACTCCATGTACGGAGACAGGTACCAAAAGGAACGAACAGGACAGGCTGCACCGGACATTTACCGGCTAAAAGATCAAAACGAGTTAGTATAAAATAAACGCCCTGCCTCTCCATGATGAGAAATATAACGAGGCAAACAGGAACAGGGATTTAACGTTCCATGGCTAGTTTAATAGGCTCGCAGTCAAATGCAGAAAACATAAAGGGGTAAACGCCCGATCTCCCAGGAGGGAGAAACATTTTACAGGCGAGCCGAGGGAGCACCGTCGTCCCATAACTTTACTAGCAGAAAGACTAATGCAAGCTTAACTAGAAAACACACGCCCTAGCCTCTCAGTAAGGGGAAATGTAACGAGGCGAAGGAACCGATAATTAATGTTCCAAGGCTAAATAGAGACTCGCAGTCACACGCAAACATGTCCACAACATCGCCCGGTCTCCCTATGGGAAGACATGTACCGAAGGGCGAACAGAACTACAGTTCCGAACAAAATCGCCCAAAACTCCATATACGGAGAAAGGCACAGAAAGATAAAAGGACAGCTGCACCAGAATTATCGGCTAACAGACTAGCGCAAGCTCAAACACTAATACAAGCCCTGCCTCTCAGTATGAACAAATGAAACGTACCAAAGCTACTAACTGGCTCCCTGTAACACGGAAATGAGTAGAAGCTAAAACGCCAGGTCTCTCAGTAAGAAAACCAATCACAGGCGAAAATGGAACAAAGAACTGCTACTCTATACTTCTATGAGCTAAGCAACTAATTAGAAGCGAAACGCCCGATCTCCCTATGGGAAGACATGTACCGAAGGGCGAACAGAACTACAGTTCCGAACAGAATCGCCCAAATCTCCATACACAGAGAAAAGCACACAAAGACGAAATAGAGCAGAGATCCGCGGTCCCATACTTCTACGAGATAAGTAACTAAAGAGCCAGAAAGAAATAAGCCCTGCCTCAGCAATGCGACGTAAAAATAGGCGAGTAGCCCAAATGGTACAGATCACTAACAGCCAACAATACACCACAGTACAACACAAAAAACAAACAATCTCGAAGCCCCGCACGAAGGAAACAGGAGGCTTAAATATCTCTCCAGGTGACCACGCACAGGTGTGGACGCTAACAGAAGCTCCGCAATCCAAACAGGGCAGAGCAAGCATCCACCAAAAGGACAGCGCCCTCGCGTGGCCACCAAGGAAAACAACCGCATAGGAAAAAGGGTTAAACACCATGACATGTACAATGAAGGTTAGTCTCTGTCTCATCCCCTATACAACACCACGTTTAACCTCTTACCCAGGCTTTCCTCGGATATAGTAAATTTCAACTATACAGTCCACAGGTTCCCTTTTTTTTGAGCATATGCTCCCCAAAAAATCTTTGCATGGCACTGACCTGACAGGATCATTGACCTAGCTAGCTGTCTCCTTCTCATAAAACATAGGCAACATTAGTTCACAAAGGGAGACCAAGCTTAAAGAATATCGCATACATTTACTTTATATGCTCTGGAATAGTGAGCTAAATGAGCAGGGAGGCTGGCATTTGATTAAGTAATCATTATAGGGGCTAGAACCATTTCTAAGAGGGCATTATAACATTACCGGAATTAGAATTATTCCAATTTTGAAATGGAAATAATAGGAATTATGTGAACATAAAAGTCCTCATCTACATGACTAAAGTAGATGAGCTATTGGTCAATCCTTTTTTTATCAGCTACTTTGCAGTGTTATTGGTTATGGATGCGACTGCTATGCATTCTCTGTTTAGTTACTGCACTCCTGTAGGTATTCCTGGTAGTAGACAGGAGCAGGCATTCGGGCCCATACGACACGTTTCATAAGGGCCAGATTCAGAGTTCAGATAAGCACGCGCAAATGGGACTTATCCGCTGTTTTAAGCGTCCCTCCAGTACATACGCATGCAGGGTGGAGATTGGATGAAAAGGAGGCGTATTCAGTTTAAATTTAATAATTTTTTTCCGCGCAACTTAGTAGTTTATGTCTAGTGCCGCCAATAGATGATTATGAAAAATACAGCATCTTTAGCAAAAATGTATATTAGAATGAGTGCATGTTCTTTGAAAAAGATATTGGTTTTATTTTCCTTTGACAGTGTTTGGATCATAATCGCTTTGACAGAGAGACGATTTTGTAGCCTACTTCTGTGAGCACAGCTGCTCTAAAATTATTAGGAAGCACAAAGTAACTGCCCGCAGTGTAGATCTACCAGTGCTCCAGGTTAAAATATCTCTCCTTCCTGGCCACATCCTTCCAGCATGTGACAGATGCACTCAAAAAATAAATCTTTGGAGAATGGTTGCAAGTAATGGGCTATTATTAAGTATATGTGACTTCAACTCGTTGGAATGGAAGACGTCGCATCTAGGCTATTATGTTACCGTACATTATTTTATTATTTTATTAGGTATAAATATTTATAAATATTTTTTTTAAAGTAAATCTAACGATTTATTTGTTTACTAATATTGCGTGCAACCACTGTCCAGCGATTATTTTTTTGATTGTGTGATGGGTATATCCCAGTCATCAATAGAAACTATGATAATTTTATCAATGCGATGTATTAATACGCTCGCTGCGTGCCTATAACCCGTCACGCAAGAGCAACTACGATGCACAAAGGCAGGATTTTCCAAAAGGCAAATGCTGTTATTAAAGGCACTGTCACTGACACACTGAAAACGCATAACCCCACAAACATTTTTTTAGTAGATACCTGGCAACCCGAGAGGCAGGTACAAGAAACAGGTCATTAGACATTTTGAGATAAGCACCTGCGCAACACAAATTAGAATACAGTGTAACCCTGGTTTCAAATTGGCCGCGCATAGGCGGCAAGTGCCGTTGACATCAATGAAGAGTCGTTTTCCGCTTTGCGCTCTGGTCAGCGGTAAGCGCAGCGCAAGATCCACTGCCTGCGCTGCGCTCAAAGTTCAACCAAATTCAACTTTGACCCCTCAAGTCGCTGACCTTTCAAAGCGCAGCCAATAGCTAGAGAGTGGGCGGTACTGAACGGACCAACTTCGCGAACGGAAAATGGATGAGAGGTTGATTACGTGCGTGATCGAATTCCCCGTGTTATATCAGTCGAACTTGCGGGACTACCGTGATATAAATAAAAAAAACTTTGCATGGCGAAACATAAGTTTTCAGTTGGGGCTACCAGGTTTGTAACAAATAAGCACTACTACATTGATATCTACCAGATTATTACCAGGCTGCGCTAGCTCGCTACGTTAACTATCGATAGCCAGGATGGCATTCTATATTACGGTCAGCAGATAAGTGTTTTTTGTTTGTTTAGAACGGTATACATTTCACGTTCGAAAGCAATTAGAAAAAGTGGAGGAGAGCAGAGACCCTGAAAACGAGTGACAAGCTCTCTCCCTGTCCTGGTTCATGTGGATCACGTTAATGTTGTGGGCAATGCTGAATTTAATTAAATCACATGTAAATAATAACCAGATTTTGTGCTTGTATGTGTAGAGGAAGAATGACTGGTGTAAAGTCGCTTTTAAAATACCCGTCCCGGATACGGATATGTATTGTTTTTGCCGCTTCGCTTTCTGCTTGCGCTGACCATAGCGGCAAGATGGCGCTCTTGCGCGCCCGATGTGAAAGTAGGTTTGCTCTCTGCTTGCGCTGACCATAGCGGCAAGAAGGCGCTCTTGCGCGCCCGATGTGAAAAGGCAGTAAGTCAGTTTGCGTTAAATATGTGTAGGAGAGGCACTTAAGCGCATGACTTAAGTTGGCCATCTCTGAATCCGGCCCTCAGAGTTGAGATAAGCATGCGCAAATGGAACTTACTCCCGAAATTCCGCGTAGCTTAAGCTATTTGTGATTCAGACATTTGACTTATCCAAGCGTCGCTCAGGATATACGCGGCTTTACGCGCGCAGGTTGGAAATTTGATGAAAATGAGGCGTGTCTGCAAGTTGTGCAAGATAGGCGTATTCAGAGTTTCCACACAATAATTTTTTTCCGAGCATGGCGCTAAGTCCATTTAGGGCGTGTCCAAGTCTACTTTTGCCATTTTAACGGCGTGTTTTTTGGGCGCTAAGCACGGCGCAAGGTGCAACTGGGCTGAACCTAGTCTCTTCATTAATTATAGGTGTGTCTTGGGCGTGACATGCAATAAACCCATTCCCTTTAAAAGCCTGCTTTTCCACCTTGGCGGATTGCTTATGATGGCGAAACAGACATGCTCGTGCGTGTTTAGTGCAATCAAGGAATCGGCTATATGGATCAGTAGCAGTAGTAGTTCCCGGTAATTCCTGACAGTGCTGTTTACGAAATATATGCTGTTAAATTTCGTTAAAAGCACCTGCAACAGCTGAGAATAAGCGACCAATTGCTTCCTTCTCACCTTAGACAACGCCAGATTAGCCTGCTTGTTTAACGAATTTCGTTTGATTATGCAATGAACTCATGTTCAAGCTTCATCCGAAGTTCATTAGGCTACCTGCATTCTAATTTTGATTAATAACATAACTAACGTTATTTTGCCTTAATGATGACACTAAATACAACAAATCTGTCAGGTTGGCAACCCATAGGTTCAGCATATTTTCCCTTGTTTTATAATGTCCTGCTTATGGAAATGTGACCGACCTGTTTAACTGGTAGCCTAATACTTTAAAACGATTCACTTTCCCAGGAAGACCATGAAAAGTGTGATGTACAGCAGGGGAAACAGACCTGCTCCTGTAAAGCGAACATGCAGATAATGGAATTAAAATTTATTGTAAATTAATTGTGTAACGTGCTGCAAATTTCGTTTCTAATTAGACGCTTAGTTCTCTTTAAAATCTTTTGTTCAAGTTATGGAATAACAGGTGAAATCAGCAGGGTTTTAATAAGCTGAGGGTATGGAAACCTTGTCACTGTAATTTAAAAAATATGAAATAGCTAAGGTTAGCCTACAATTCAGTTAACATGATGACATTTATCTCCGTTTTTTAACCATAGTCTATCGAAAAAAACATTATGCACAGCGAGTCCGCTGTAGCCTAGGCTATTTGAAAAACAATAAAAGCAATATTCACTGGACAAGGTTTTTTAATTTTTTTCAGTCACAAACCATTGTATTTACTTACAGGCTGTATTCCTAGATAAACAGAGCTGTATTGTAATGACATCTGAAGCACATTTTCAGAACGCAAATGTCCGTCTATTGCAGTACGCGAGTTTTCCATTGAATGACAATTCACGCATTAGGTGCAAATGACAATTCGCACATTAGGCTTGATATAGGTGTTATCAGCTCCTTTTTAACGGATAGCCATTGTCCCGTACCATCGCACATCGCCTGGATGTTGATGGAGTGGGCTGAGAGCAATGTAATGTGGCATCGTTTCCCTTCGCCGAGGGAAAGATATGTGGACCTATGGAACCTTTTATTATTATGCATTTTTGATATAGCCTACACAATAATAATATTTCACATTGTGATCTAGATATTTTAGTCATGCTTGTGCACGCCCCTGTGTGTAACAGACAGGAGGGTATGCGCGTTGTGCACACGCCTATGTAGACGCACTTATATGCGCCGTTAAAATAACATGTAAATAACTGCGACATGACAGGTTTGTGGTGGTTCTAGCGCAAGCGCTTTCTGCTGGCTCAAGATAGCAATACGCCAAAAAGAATCCTGGCCACTCCTCATCTTAAGACCAACACGCCCAGTTCACTTGTGATGGCGCAAGAATACATGCTAGTTAAAGGACGTGAGCGCTAGGCGTTATTATGGACCTAGCGCCGGGTGTAAGATAGCAAAGACACTTGCGTTTGGGTTAGCGCCACTTTGCGCCGGGTGTAAGATAGGGCCCCCCGTGTTAAATCCGCGCAGGAGAGGCACTTAAGCGCATGACTTAAGTTGGCCATCTCTGAATCCGGCCCCTAGAGATACACACATAAAACTTGAACCCTTACTTATGTTCCAAAGAAAAATGGGATTGTTTTATTAACCGTGTGGGCAGTTAACATTTAGACTCAAATCTGATGAACATCTTGTAGTGTTCACACACAATTTTATGTATTCAAACACTGCACTCACAGGATTACAGTACAATTAACATGCAGAATTAGCACACTGATGCTAGGCTCACACACAGCACATTGCAAACAGACCTGCTCAGCGTGCCATAATAATATGGCACATCTGAAATTAGACTGAATTTTAAATCTGAAATTTACACACTACACATAACACATTATGCTATACACATGTTACATACACACCCAGTCTCTAAAACTGTACTCCACACACCATAAACACAGGCTCAGACATCAAACACTGAATTGGTTATTTAACACAGGTCAAATGTACAACCTTCCCTGAATCTCACACAACACAATTTTGAATCTCAAATTTTTTATCTCATATGAAATGTATAACATATTGAATTGAATTTGTAGAACATCACCAAAAGGATAATTTCTTCTTATATTGGAGTTTATTTCCCTTCATCTTCACTATCTGCAAGACTGGGTTTTTATTTCCTGCAATAACAATAACCCCGTAAATTAAATGCATTCTACACCCAGAAGCCAGTACTGCTGTGGAGATGGGGAATGAGGTACAGTGCAATAATCTCTGCACAGGACATTCATATAAAAATGGATGCAGGGACATGGAGGAGCCAGTGGAATGTGTTTCTGTAGCCCCTCCCAGTCTGTGAAGTAATTCAGTCAAGCAGTGAGCCCATCTGGCACTGACAGCTCCATGGCATAGGTTTCTGTTAAAGTATTAACCTACCTCACGGTGTGAAGACTACATTACAGTCATTGAGCAGACGCTTTTATCCAAAGCGTACAGAAAGGTCATCAAGGTAACTACAGAACAGATAAGACAAAGCACATCCTTCACATAACTGTCCCTAGTAATGTCCCTAGTAATGAACATTGAATGTATTTCACAGTAAGCTGTGGGTAAATCCTCTATACTATAATTCTATTCTAAATACTATTATAAAAGTATAACAAACAGACAAGAAAACACAGGGAACAAGTACCATGAGAAAAGGTCCTAGATTAGTATATAAGTCAAGATAGAGTCTGAAGAGGTGTGTCTTCAGGCCATGACGGAACAAAGGCAGTGTTGGAGTAGAACGTAGGGGAATGGGGTGTTTGTTCCACCACTGAGGAGCTAGGGTGGAAAAGCTCCTCAGTCGGGACAAGCGAGAGCCGTTGACACGGAGGGGGGGGGGGGGGGGGGGGGGTGCGAGTCCCCCTGCTGTAGAAGAGCGAAGTGGTCGAGCAGGAACATAGTGCTGGTTTAAGTCCTGCAGGTGGGCCTGTCCTATTGGCTGCAGTGTAGGCCAGGGTCAGAACTTTGAACCTGATCCTGGCTGCAACTAGCAGCCAGTGGAGTGACCTCAGCAGGGGGGTGACATGCGAAAATTTCGGGAAGTTAAACACAAGCCGGGCAGCTGTGTTCTGGATCAGTTGAAGAGGCAGAATGGCGCAGGCTGGTAGGCTTGCGAGCAGGGAGTTGCAGTAGTCCAGGCGTGAGGTGACCATGGTCTGGACAAGAAGCTGGGTGGAGTAGGTGGTCAGGTACGGTCAAATCCTCCTGATGTTGTACAGGAGGAACCTGCAGGACCGTGCCATTGCCCTGATGTGCTCTTTGAGGACCACCCCCAGGTTCCTTGCAGAGCGGGAGGCAGCCACCTTGGTTCCGTTAACGATGATGGAGAGGTCATGTAGTGGGGAGGTCTTGTATGGCATGAAGTGGAGCTCTGTCTTGTCAAGGTTGAGCTTCAGGTGATGGGTAGCCATCCACTCAGAGATGTCAGCCAGACAACCAGATATCCTCATCTTAACTTGTGGGGTAGAGGGAGGGAAACAGAGGAAGAGTTGAGTATCACCAGCATAACTATGGTATGAGATTAATTACTGAACCAAGAGACTTAGTATAAATAGAGAACAGCAGAGGACACAGTACAGATCCCTGCGGGACTCCTGTAGAAAGGGGATGGGGTGCAGAGACGGAAGCCTTACAAGAGACTTGGTAGTATCTATCAGTGAGATACAATACAAACCAAGAGAGGGCAGTCCCAGAAATGCCCATCTCAGTGAGTGCGGAGATCAGAAGTTCATGGTTGACCATGTTGAATGCCGCAGGCAGGTCAAGTAGAATCAGGACAGAGGAGAGGGAGGAGGCTCTTGCAGTGGCAAGTGCCTCCGTCACGGCCAGGAGAGCAGTTTCAGTGGAATGTCCGGTTCTGAAGCCGGACTGGTGCGGGTCAAGCAGATTGTTCTGGTAGAGAAAAACAGAAAGTTGGTTAAGGACAGCTCGTTCGAGAGTTTTGGACAGGAAGGGCAAGAGAGATAGAGGACGGTAGTTCCTGACATCAGAGGGGTCCAAGCTAGGTTTTTTAAGGAGTGGGTAAGACTACAGGTCACCTAGATTCATTGCCTTAATCCTGCCAATTATTTTACAGTTAGCTATCTCCAGTGACATCAACACTTTTATTTGTGTGCAGTAGGGTGACCATATTTTGGTTTTATAAAAAGAAGGACGGAGTGGGCGGGCGTTATGGAGGGTTAAATAATGTGGGAATCACAAATGACAAATGCCTCCAAAATGATGCAACTCTCAATTAACCTTTATCTTCTTCTTCTACTCATTAGCTATAAACAAAATATATGACTCTAAACTCTTTCAGAGTTTTCATCTTTAATAAAATGAAAGTCTTCAATCTGAGAAAAGAAAATAGGACGATTGCATCCATCGGGCCTATTTGTAAAGTGTTCTTGCTAATAACAAATTCCCTAATAAAATAAGTAAATCTTACTCAACTGTAATTAAACACTTCACATGAGTTTAGAGAAGATATATGCTACTTCTCATAGTCATAAAACATTTTTTTTTAAACCAGTTTCTATAAAAAAATTGCATCCACACGGCCTTATTCAGTCATCCTGATGTGCCCATGCATAGTTCCTGAAGATCGCATCTTTCCCTTCAGTGGTCGATTGCTCATCAAGAAAGCATGAAAGTCTTTGCAAGACATTTCTTTGAAACAGTATTGCACACATAGAAGTCCATCTTGGTCTTAATGATCACTAGCTATCAAGCAAGCTGCTCTTTTAACAACAGGCAACAGCTGGACACTGCAGCGTCTCGTAGAAACAACGTTTGCTACACACAGCCAAGTTATGTTGCATACATGGACATAAGAAATTCTAGTTAAAAAATGACAAATAATTAGTCTATGGAACTAACATAATATGAGGCTATTTGTTTATTTATATGCGGCCTAAGAAATTAGCTCACCAAAATCCTGGACTGTTGTAGGAATTTAGAAATCCCAACCGGATAGATATTTCCGGTCCCAAAAAGAGGACGGGTCCAAGAAAAAGAGGACAGCTGGTCAGCCTATGATAAAGAAGCTTAATTGTGCTTGTGGAAAAAGACACATTTAGCCCAACTCAATGTCCAATTCAAAATTTGACTGCCCCACTTACAAATGTTTATAACAAGCCACTGTCTGTGGCCAGATGTAAATAGATGTGCCAAGACAGACACTGAAATCACCAGCCACTGTGGGGTCTCCCATCTGTCAGCTAAACCACAGCGGTACACATCACAACAGCCAACAGCTGCATGGATGACCATGGCTGAAAAGTCCATAATCCCAGTGCATATAGAATATATATCTGAAATAGCCATAACAAAACAGATGTGACTACGTTACAGTCTTTCCATGCAGTTTCACAGAAGCGTAAACACTTCCAGAATCTTTTGCAGGTGCTTATAAAAAATGATCATCCAAAACAAAAAAAGGAAACAAGCACAATACTATTACGCTTCCAAGTGATTTAATTTGACGGTTCAACCATTCAGTCTTCATCATGTCCTCACGGATCGTATTAATCCTTGAACGGTATCGTCCCTGCTCTAAGATAAAATAAACCATTTTGCAGCATAATAGCAGTGTGTTGGTTTTCTTTTCTTAATTGGGATCATGGTGCTATTTTTAATCATGACTTGTATCTATGTGTCTGCAGTTCACTAAGAAGACCAGGCACTAAACAGGCAGGCAGGCAGAATACAGGAGCTATCTATATCCCATTAATCCACCACCAGAGTGTTCCCTACCTGCCCTGCTGTCCTTTCTAGAGAACCCTGGAAAATTAGGCGTTTTTTTCCAAACGGATCCCTGGCACGGAGCCTGCAAAGAATTCCAGACAACTTTGGCTATTTCCAGGGAAAACGGCATCAGGCCACTCATACGACATACCCAAATAAGGCATTCCAGCCCAACGTTGCCTTTACTGTGATATATGACTCAACTCTCAAGGAATTATAGCGCTACGAGCTGCTGCAGGGCTTGTGGAGGAAAACAGACAACCTCCACAATAAAATAAAACAAATAATACGAACAGAGCAGGCAGGCAAGCCTCACAGTTGTTGTCATTGGTAGTGCTTCAGGCAGGTGCACACATATACATAACTCTGACAGTCCATTGTGGATTGGGTTTGTTGAACTCAATTTCCCTTTTGACCTGCACTTCCTTAAATTTTCATTAGAATTTTCTTATCCACTTCAATGACAGCAATTGCAACTTTTCCATCCACTTGATATCCTAACTCTCTATCAGCCTGATCCAGACCAAATTTGCATTCTCACTAATACTACTACAACTTTTCCATTGAATTTGATTGTGTTTACCAATACTGGCTTGGTTGAGATCTAATAACTGGCACTATTACAGTGTGCTGTTATCATGTGATAAGTTAAGCGCTAGGCAAAATGTATTCTGGTGGTAACATTTTCTAGGCATTGTGCCCAGTAGGGAATTTGGGATATACTAAAGTAGACATTTCTACATCATTCTGTTCATAGTTTTAATTCAATTCAATTTTAATTCTTTGGTGCTTTTTACAGAGACACTGTCACAAAGACGCATTACAGTGGAAATACAAAAGAAATTGGGCAAACAACCAGGCCTGAACCCCTGAAAAAAAAACAGGGGGGAGCCCATCCTCCACTGGCTGGCTCGGTGTAATAGTTAAGCTAGAATGAATAGTAACAGAAATTTAATGAGGACAGAGCCAACGATAAAATGGGTTTGACAGGTTGCAGTGAGAGGTAGTTAAATTAGCTGGTAAAATAGGCAGTCCAAACAAAGAAATGTATGGTAATATGCAATTCAGAGGGGCGTGGTGATGCATCTAGGCCTCCAGGTGGCGTCATGGCGTGGGCTTGAACCAGGGGAGGGACGAGAGGCTGGAGCTGTCTAAAAACTCAGGGAGGGGGAGGGGGAAGGGGCAGAAGACCTCGGGAAGAAAATAGAGAAGAGAAGAAGGATTAGGTACCGTATAATTATGAGATTAACGGCTACGTATGTAGGCCTAAGTGTAATATGGAAAAGCCCCAGTGTGCTATTCTATGGCAGCATATCTAAAAGATGTGAAGAAAGGGTGTAAACACAACCATAAGAGTGATCCTCTGAACAGACAATAGCACAACAAGGCACTGATCAGCAAACCTGAGCGTCCGCATGCAGTGGCAGGACATAGTCAGCTCACATAACATTTCTCTATGCATTTTCTCTCTATATGCACTATTATGCAACCTACAGTCAGGTCCATAAATATTTGGACATTGACAAAGTTATTGTTATTTTAGCTGTCTACCACAGTATATTTGAGGTGAAATTAAATAATGAATATGAGATCAAAGTGCAGACTTTCAGCTTTAATTGGAGGATATTTACATCCAAATCGGGTGAACGGTGTAGGAATTACAGCACCTTTTATAGATAGTCCCCGCCATTTTAAGGGACCAAAAGTAATTGGACAAATTAGCATAAACTTAAATAAAGTCATCATATTTAATATTTGGTGGCATATCCTTTGCATGCCATGACTTCCTGATGTCTGTGACCCAACAACATCAAAAAACTCTTGATATCTTATTTTTTGGTGCTCTTGCAAGCGATACTATAACTTCTCTGCATTTTAATGGATTTCTATGGGAATTGGGGAATGGGACTAGATTTAGCTGTATATTATGCTGGAACAGTATGGAATACATGGTTGGTGGTCAAATGAGCCTCAAACCATCACTCTGCTGCCAGATATGCAGTAGATATGGATGGAACACTTTAAGAGTTGTTTCTCCTGACAAATTTTCCTAAAACTCTACGGAAAAATAAGTCAGGAGAAGAAACCCTTCAAGTTATCCATCCATATCTACTGCATATCTGGCAGCAGTGATGATTTGAGGCTTGTTTGATATGTCAGACCCTTGATGACTTTGAGCCATTTAGCCAACCATGTGTTCCATACTGTTCCAGTGTAATCTACAGCTAAATCTAGTCCCACCCCCCAATTCCCATAGAGATCTGTTCAAATTCAGAGAGGTTATAGTATCGCTTGTAAGAGTACCAGAAAATAAGATATCAAGATTCTTTTGATGTTGTTGGGTCACAGACATCAGGAAGTCATGGCATGCAAATGATATGTGACCAAATATTAAATATTATGAGTTGATTTAAGTTTGTTAATTTGTCCAATTACGTTTGGTCCCATAAAATTGGGGAGACTATGTATTAAAAGTCTTACACCGTTTACCCAATTTGGATGTAAATACCCTGAAATTAAAGCTGAAAGTCTGTACTTTGAGCTCACATTCATTATTAAATTTCATCTTCAATATACTGTGGTAGACAGCTAAAATAACAATAACTTTGTCAATGTCCAAATATTCATGGACCTGACTGTATCAATAAATTCTGCTATCTCTACTCTTGCGAAGGATTCCTACACAGGCAAACTGTTATCATACATGACACATCAAAAAATACTTGTTTTCCTTCAGTGCCTATAAGCTCTAACTGCGAGCATGCACTTTGGAACTTATGGTATCGTATGGTACTACGACTAGACAGAAACCACACACTTTAGGACTGACAGGATGAGAATAAATTGTCATTTATTCAAACATTCACTGGCAGCTTTTATAAAAGGCTGAAATTCAATCAGTGTCAGTTATTCTGAGCATGGTCCAGGTGGCCAGGAAAAGCATATAGACCTGGGTTCAGAATTTAACCATTTATAAAATGCACAATGTAAATTGCCAGATTGAGAGACTTGCTCCTCTCGGTCAGAAAAAAAACAACAATATCAAAATATAAAAGTAATTACCATAAAATATTTTGAATTTTATATACATTCTGTGGTATGCTTATCATTTTTAGATAACCCTGCCAGTGCTTGTAGCTATTTGTGCATTTCCATTTATTTAATGCTTTTAAAATATATATGTTTTTTATAATGTGGGGGACACATATGGCAAGGTTGTAAATCAGATAAGGAAAATTTAATAATTTTCTAAAATGTGTGCAATTCACCCAGTGAAAATTAAATTTTCTGGTCAATATTTAACCATACGCTCTTTGGCGTTTTTTCTACTTAATGACTTCGAGTCATTTTCTGTACATTGAGATCAACTGATGGAACTATGTCAGCAGTTTTTCCTAATAGCATTTTTACTCATTACCAAATGCCAGTCAGAGCAACATGGAGCCTGGGGCCATACAGTTTTGACTATTTTTTTCCAGTTCGCTTTCAAGATGCTATGGGGAATTAAATAAATAAAACAAGCACTAAAATTTTGCTGATAGAGCTACTAGCAGGCCTATGCATCTTGTTGCCAACATTGCCTTGCTTGAATATTGCACACGATGCACACATTTGAGCTTGGAGTAGAGGAAGGATTTTTGTTTACCAAATTACATTTGCAAAGCATAGTAATCGTATACTGTAGCAACCCATTTGCTAGGCAACGCACACGAGTGCCATCTAGTGGTTTTGTTTCTCAGTAACCGGCTTTGTTTTTAGCGCATGTCAGAGAAGTTATGACGGCAGGTAAAATTGCAGGACATAGGAAAATCATGGTCACAGGAATTCTTTTGGCTAAAATACAGGATGCCCTATTTATTTCAGGACCTTTGGCAGCCCAATGCATGTCTGTAGAATCAATTTTACTCCCACCTGCATCGAGACCTACGCCTTCTGCCCTCCTCAAAAATGAAATCCAAGCACCTGGTTTAGCACAGTCTTAATGACTATAGCATGTCTATAGACTCCACTGCTATATTTTCATTTCAGATGTCTGAAAGTTGTTTTCAGGGATTATAATAGAAGTAGCAACGTGTCCCTCCTTTAAAAAAACAAAAAACATCTGTTTTTGATGTTTTGAGAATCCTTTTACTGTGATGGTTGAATTGGTCAGGGGGAAAGGCGCATGCACAAGAAGTCCTTTCTGGTTTGTCTTTGTGGTGCTCCTGATCTCTATTTACTGCGTCTCTGTCGTTTTCTCCACAGAAACCTCAAAGAGTATATATGGGAGCAGAGCCACAATACCCACCAGATACTCTGCTCTGCATTCTTAACCTTTAAATTGCAGTCTACCAATGAAGCTAAAACATTCCAATTTATGAATATTCAGAAAATTCATTGTAACATTAATTATGTGTGACCAGGGACAATAGTAAATCAATGGGTATACAGCACTGTGACATAGCACTGGAAACTCCTATTACTAACCAAAATTAGCAGTAATTTCCCTTTACTAAATTATGGACGGTATCTGGAGTATAGACTCTGTAGTAGGGTGATGTAGCAGCATATTCAGTCTTCCTGGTATTACAGATCATATGACTGCTGCAAAACATTGTTGTCCTTCCCTACAAATTGGATACGATTATCAATAAATGGATGAGAGTTTATAAATCATTGCTGCTGCATGTGCCTACACCACAGGACTGTGTACACTGGATCCCACGTGAGTTTGTCATCACCAAATTTCTTCTGCAGTATGACACTACTTTCAGGAAAACCAACAATCTAGGAAATGGAAATGTATTAGATGGACAGCAGCTTGCCAAAAGCGAAGAGAGGAAATAAAGATGCTTTTGAGATGACAGGGTATCTTCTGTGAACAGCTGTTCTACACTGCCACCTACTGGGTGATGCTTTACTTTCCAATTTAATACTTTCAATCACAAGCACAAACAGAACAATCATTGACCTCATTCTCTTCATGAAAAATAATTGTATGTTACCAAAAATATATCAGTGTCAATGTTATATTATTATTTTCGTATTGTAATACCCAGAGCTTTAGGTGCTATTTTCACCCTAAAACACCCACAATAAGAAATGGGGTAGTGCCTTTACTTAAATTCTTTTAAATATATATTTAATGTTAGTGAAAATAAACTTGGAATAAAAATGGGTGTGATGCATCTTAATTTGTGGTTAATAAAATAAAGCCAATTTGTCATGTTTGTGTAGTAAGTCGTATCTACAGTACCAGTCAAAAGTTTGGAAACACCTACTCACAGAAGGTTTTTTTCCGTTATTTTTACTGTTTTCACATTTTGGAATAGTAAAGACATCAAAACTATGAGATAACACAAATTAAATTATGCAAAGACCAAAAAAGTGTTAAACAAATAAAAAAAAGTCATATATTTTAGATTAGCCACCCTTTGCCTTGATAACGGCCTTGCACATTCTTGCCATTCTCTCAAACAACTTCTGTGGTAAACAGATATTCCACAGGTAAACAGGTGATGCCATCATGACTCTATATAAAAGGATATCAAAAGACTCCTGATATCTTATTTCCAGGTACTCTTAGAAGCGATACTATAACCTCTGCATTTGAATGGATCGCTATAGGAATTGGGGGGTGGGACTAGATTAAGCTGTAAATTACATAGGAATAGTATGTAACCCATGGTTGGCTAAATGGCTGTAAGTCATCAAGGGTCTGAGGTATCAAACGAGCCTCAAACCATCACTCTGCTGCCAGATATGCAGTAGATATGGATGGATCACTTTAAGGGTTGTTTCTCCTGACAAATTTTCCTATTGAACTCTATGGAAAAATAAGTCAGGAGAAGAAACCCTTCAAGTTATCCATCCATATCTACTGTATTTCTGGCAGCAGAGTGATGGTTTAAGGCTTCTTTGATATGTCAGACGCTTGATGACTTAGAGCCATTTAGCCAACCATGTGTTCCACACTGTTCCAGTGTAATTTAAAGCTAAATCTAGTCCCACCCCCCAATTTCCATAGAGATCCATTCAAATGCAGAGGTTATAGTATCGCTTCTAAGAGTACCTGGAAATAAGATATCAGGAGTCTTTTGATATCCTTTTAGTCATGATGGCATCACCTGTTTACCTGTGGAATACCTGTTTACCACAGAAGTTGTTTGAGAGAATGGCAAGAATGTGCAAGGCCGTTATCAATGCAAAGGGTGGCTACTTTGAAGAATCTAAAATATATGACTTTTTTTTATTTGTATTTTTGGTCTTTGCATTATTTAATTTGTGTTATCTCGTAGTTTTGATGTCTTCACTATTCCAAAATGTGGAAAACAGTAAAAAGAAGAAAACCTTCTATGAGTAGGTGTGTCCAAACTTTTGACTGGTACTGTAAATTAAAAGTCAGCAATGAAAACTCCATATTATTTCTTTGTAACACCAATACTTGTTTCTGAGATAATATGACGTTAAGTGAGTAAATCATCCCCGATTCTTAAAAGGGTCTAAAGCTGACAATCAACAGCTTGGTAACTTCAGGAATTGCTTTCATGGTGGAATGTTAACCAGCAAACTCGAAGCTACTCCTACCAAGTTTGGGAACCCCTGGTCTATGTCTCTCAGAAAAGGCTACCGTCTATGGCAAGCTGTTTTAACATTTATTAGCTAAGTTTGACTATCCGGAATTAACATTACAGATATTAACAATATCATTTTGACTAGTCGTAATTACATTGTGACTAGTCAGAATTTTTATTCAAGATATCTATAACGTCATTCTGCCTAGTCAAAAAGACAGTTAGAGATATCTGTAATTCAGTTTTGACTAGTCAAAACTGAATTACAGATATCAGCAGTGATGTCACTGAAAATGACACTCGACTCATCACACATCCTAAATGACTATTTCAGATATCTGTAATTCAGTTTTGACTACTCCAAATAATAGTTTCAGATATCTCAAACGTCATTATGACTAGTCCGAATTGTTGTGCATGATGTTGCTCATGCGAGGCTTCCCATTGGATATCGGCCTTTTTCACATTTCCTGGTTGCCACTTCTGCCACTTTCAGTAACATTTCCGGTGTCATCAAAACAAGTGGCACAGTCAATCTACAATAAATGTTGTTGTGTCCCTCAGTGGCTAGCACATGAAATAACTGAAATTATTGGGAAATTGGTCAGATTTAGTGCTAGGTAGGCTAAGTAGCTAGCTATACCTCTAGCTACTTACCGAATGCTAAATCTGGCCAATTTCCCCAATAATTTCAGTGCTCATACCACTCAACAATCATGTTAATACATTTTCACTGGTGAATATGCTAGCTAATGGTTCGTGGGAACATTTTCCCCCGCACTCGAAAAATCGGCTTTCATAATCTGTAGCTATGTCTTAATGCCACTTTCGGAGTGAAAATATAATGTTAGTTTGAAGCTTTTAAAAATAAGATGACAAGGTAGCACCGGAGTTTCACATTGTTTGGAAGTTAGCCAGCTTGTCACCAAACATCAAGTGCTTTCGCGGCAACAAGCCTACAGTCTATGCTACAAGCTAACGTTATTCACCTGATTTTACTGCAAAACCGTCTTGGCTTTCATGATTTGTATGTCTAAATGCCACACTCAGAGTACATATACAGCTTTGAAGCTTTTAAACATAAGATGACAAGCTAGCACTGGAGTTTGGCCTCATTTGGAAGCTAAGTTAGCCAGCTTGTCACCACCAAACATCAGCTGTTTTCTACAAGCTAGCTAATGTATTGGGTTTTGCGTGATTTTATTAGAAATATAATGGTAGAAATATGTAGCCTACTTGCCGTAGCTTCTGACATAACTACAGATATCTGCAACGTAATTTTGCCTAGTCAAAACTCTAATTCAAGATATTTGTAATTACATTTTGACTAGGCAGAATGAAAGTTAAAGATATCTCTAATAAAAATTAATTTCAAGATATGTATAACTCGATAATAGATATCTACAATTAAATTTTGACTATTCATAATTCAAGTTTGAGATCTACATCATTTTGACAAGTCATAATTCGAGTTCAAGATATCTACAACGTCAACTAGTTAAAACTTAATTTAAGATATCTAAAAAGGACAATGTGAATTGAGGGGAATTAAAGATATCTTGAACTGGAATGACTTGTCAGAATTAAATTGTAGATATCTGAAACTGGAATTACAACTAGTCATAATTCAGTTGCAGATATCCACAATTCACATTGCGGATAGCTGCAACTGAATTGTAGATATCTGTAATGAGAAACCCCATACACATAAATGGCAAAAGTAGTTTGAATCTTACTCGTCAAAATGTAATTATAGATATCTAAAATTAGAGTTTTGACTAGTCAAAATATAATTACAGATACTGTATCTTGAATTATAACTTTGACTAGGCAAAATGACGTTGCAGATATCAGTAATGTATATCCAGTGTAGCTAATAAATGTTAAAACGGCTTGCCATACATATATTTCCACTCAGTACAACCACAAATTAGATAAAGGACAAATTTAAAAGAAATACATTTCGGGGAGGTACACCCTTAGGGATGTGATGAATAAGCGCGAGTCAGTACCAGCATCCGCCAGGGGGCACAAATTGGTACCAACTGTAATATGACGTCATTGCCAGTATCTTGCTACATAGAGGGAAAAGCTGTATCCGTCCGTCCTTTTTACTGAGTCCGCAATAAGACAGGGAGTCGGCCTGCGAGAACTCAAATAAAATCCAACAAAATGATCATCTACAAGGACATCATCTCGGGTAAGATCAACATTCAATGTGGACTCGAATACTTTCTTATTCGGATTTTATGACCATTTCTGGCGTATGATACCTTTGTGTAGAAATATTAGTTTTATTTCGTGGTTTAGCTAGCGAGGCCTACAGGAATGGCCTATGGGGCAAGCAAGTGTACCTCATAGTAACTACTATAATGTCTAAAATGTACCGCTTACTTTAGCTAGCCCTATGCAGTTACTCATTAAGTGGTGTGTTACACGCGGTAACATAATGTATCGGATGTGTTGCTATTCAATCCATAAATGGGGGCTAAATAGCAGTTTCTAGAACAAACCCGGCATTTTGCCGGTGTTCCAGCCAGGCCGATAGCAAGCCAGCTAACTACCGTTAGCTATTTCATTATTGAAGTTATGACTTTTATTAGCGTTACACGGCTAATTAAAACCTATGGTTTTAGATAGCCGATGGCATGTGTTCATTATTTTTTGCAAAGCTAAGCTTTAGCAGTTGGCTAATACATAGTGGAATATTAATTTGCATAGAGATGGATATATCAGCTAGAGTAACGTTAGCTTGGTCATTTTATTACCGTTATATCGTTACATTAGCTGTTAAGATTATATTTAGTCCTGCTTTCTTCTGTTCTGCTACAAAAGTGTCGTATTGGCTCCGCAGTATGATGGATTTGATTTGATGTTTAAAGGGCATTCCAGGGAAGGGCTTGTGTTTTATTTGATAGTAACGGTGGTCACCAGGCTTTAATGCTAAAGAAAAGCCATGTTGCTGTTTTGCGCATGCGCTATCAAACGTGGTACGCAAGTTGGTGCGTTTAAGCGTCTTGTTACTTCTTGTATGAACTTGTCTTCGTGCTCTTGCATTAACGTTGCCATTTATCCCTTTTGCAGGAGACGAAATGTTCTCAGACATTTATAAAATCACAGAATCTCCCAATGGGATATTGCTCGAAGTTGAGGGAAAGGTACGTAATTCCTTAAAAAGAAAAAAACCTTTGGTTTGGTGGCCTGTCAACTACACTGTGGAACCCTAAATTACACCATTTGTGATCAGAGAAATGTGTCCACATCCATCAACAGTTAGTTAATGGCTAACCATACACAAAACTCTTGACCTGTTGCCATTGCCAAGGGGCCCTTTCTAAAATTATCTAGCACATCCTATCAGTCAGCAGACCCAATGTATACCTACATTGATTATACACCTACACTTATAGTTGACTCTTGCATTAGACTGCCACCATGGTAAAACAATTTACCATTTAAGGTATGTCATTTGGCAAAAAGTTGTTAAAATGTAGTTGTAGCCTTATAATTCATTAGAAGAAACAATATTTGTATTAATTATGCTGTTATTAAACTATTATAAAATTTTATCAATTCAATGTTTTTAAGTGGCTATAAACAACATAGGTCTACAATGACATTATTAAAATGTTGTAGTACCCTTATAGTTTGTTAAAAGAAACAATATTTGTATTAATTATACTATTAATAAACTATTACTAAATACTAACAAGAAGCTTTTGCCTAACTGAAGCATAAGCACATCTTTGGTTTCAGACATTGCACGCAATATTTTAAAAAATAACGCTTTTATTCAGAGGCATTTAGAAAAACTTGAAACATTTATGCCATGGCATGATATCATGCTGTAGGATATTAGAGAATCCATAGGTTTCCTTTCCCCCACTCAAGATAGGAAGCGCATATTTCCAGAGAGCAATAGGAAACGCCAACACCCCAGGTATCACATCTCGCTCACACAGCGCCATCCTGTCCCGGCTCAACTCATCCTCCATGTATGTAGGCCTGGACACCCATCTCATGCACGGCATTAACACAGACACGCACGCACTTCTTATTTATACTTCAATGCTATCTATCATAGTCACACACAGAGACGCTTACAAGACTCACTATCACTTAATTAGATTACAGAACACAATAGGCCGCTACCTGGCTATAGACCTCCAGCAGATGGTTGAGTGTCAGACCCCCGCTGACCAGGCAGACAGCTCAGTCAGACATCAATGTAGAATCACCTCATGTAGAATACACATTTCTGTTTACTGCCTTCGGGAACAAAGAACTCAGGAAATGCATTTAGAGTGATCCATTGCGCACATGATTGTTCAGTTACTCCGCAAACTCAAAGGGACTGTATGGTGCGACGCTTTGCCGCTAATCGCTGACTGTCTCGTTGCTGCTGGATTACCGAATAAAATGTTGCCGATTTCCCGACAACATCGCAACCGCGCCTCGTCATTTCTTACGTTATATTTAGCATATGAAAATTGAACAACAGCTAACAATCTAAACAGATAGGCTTATTTAACAATAACTACACAAAACAAGCAACAAACTGAATAGCCTAGTAACGAAGTTCTGAGAGCATGCCGTCTTACAACATAGGCTACAAATACTTAAAGCCCCAGGGAACAAATATTCGTGATTGCCTTCTGATTAGGTTAATTTTGGTCTTGTGGACATACAATATGCATATACTTGTATTGGAAATAATACAAGTTATTAAAATCTACATTTTCACCATTATCTTTTGAATTTGAAGAGTGAAGACATGAATCAGATAAGAAACTGGCGAACTGATATGCTAAACATAAACGGTGTTAACATGGCAAACAAACCTTACCGACGATGCTAAGAAGTGCTGTATCTTCACTCTGGTTCTTAACTGAGGGGGGAAATAACCAAAAATAATCCTAGCAGCATCATTCCATCAGGTTCCCAGCTGATTGTGCACTCAGAATATTGCAAATCTGCACAGGTTTTGTGAATCAATAGACGTCGCTCACCTTGAAGTGAACTGGATGTTGTGATCAATACGGTTCCTGTGTTTTTCGGTATTCCGCAATAATGCAACCTTTAAGCACCTCACGGTCCCTCCTCTCGTTGATTCTAGATGGTGAGCAGGACGGTGGACATCGATGACGCGCTCATCGGGGGGAACGCCTCATCTGAAGGTCTGGACGAGGGCAGCGAGTCCACCACCCTTAGTGGCATCGACATCATTTTGAACCACAAGCTGCAGGAGACCTCCTTTTCCAAGGAGTCCTACAAAGCCTACATCAAAGAATACATGAAGTCGTAAGTGCCCTGCTCGGAACCGGGGCGTCCCCTGTGTGTTCTGGGCTTTGTCCCAGCCGCAGTTGCAGCCCCCTAATTATAACAAAGCTGTTAATTGTTCTTAATTAGACGTTTAATGTCTACTGCGGGGTGATTTAACCTAATTAGACTAAATTACGTCAGAAATAGTTATGCACGCCATGTAGAATAAATGTCCAATATTCACATGCTATGACTTAGTCTTTCAATTTTAGCATTTCACCAACCTGAACTTTGTTAGAACATAATGTTGTATAGCTACCTGGGATATGAGTCGTAATATTCAAGCTGACCTTCATGACTTGCTCCAGTGGTCAGCAACTGGCCAACGAAGAATGACGTTTTTTCTCTCTCCATTCACTCCCATTGCATGGTGAAACAGGTCTGAAAGGCACACTTTTAGCACATAAACGAATGCAAACAATACGGATTATGCCGAACCGAACGTTTGAAACTTTAGAACCAATTTTTGATTGATTTAATTTTGAAGAACTGTTTTCTGAGGTCAGCTGTAACAAAGACCAGCATACACAGGGCCCCCCTGGGACTGTTGGAGAACCCCTGTTCTGTAGGGCAGGGATCTCGCTTACAGAAGCGGATTCAGTTATAGATTTCAAACCCAGTGCTGTTGTACACCAAAGTGTGCTGGTATGTACATGTATATAAATACTAGGGGTGTAACGGTACACAAAAGTGACGGTTTGGTACGTACCTCGGTTTTGAAGTCACGGTTCGGTATGTTTTTGGTACAGCGGAAAAAAAGAAATGCTAAACGTAAAATAGCTTTTCATTTATTATGACACACTGCATGCGTTTATGGTCGGATGTGGGAAACGTGTAGTTTCCGCGTCATTACCGACATCGCTGCTTTCGCGGTGTACAACTGGGGACTTGGTGTCATGCACCTCCTTTGCAGGGAAGTTCTGGCTTTGCTAGCAAATATAGCTAAAACAGCTAACAACTACAACCATAACGTTTTAACTTTTAATTGTATATGTTTATCATTCTGTATTGGTATGTTGGCCGATAAATAAGTATTTCATGCTGAAACACGAAAGCTGAAGTGTTTTAAAAGCTAAAATTGTCTTGGTTGTTTACTGTTCACAATGTGGGTCGCGGTGTGAGCTGCCCTGATGATGTGATGGCAAGTTCTTCCTAGTCGGGGTTTTCTCGATCCATGATTTCCGACATGGAACTCCTAGTTGGAAGGGCGTTTTATTACATTTTCCCAAGTCAGATATCGGGATAGCTAGTTGGAAATGGAAAAAAAACAAAAAGAACATGAATGCAGCATTAATTCAGTTGCTGTGCTCATGGGCTGAACTAAAAACATCTGGCTCTTTGCGAAAGTTAAGTCTTCGTGGGGGAACTCGGAGTTTTGAATTTAAGTTCCGCACGCAAAAACAGTTCTGCACGTGCGTGATTATTCATTCGGCTCGCAACGCGCACCGAACCGAAAGCCATGTACCGAACAGCTCGCCACGAATACGTTTACCGTTACACCCCTAATAAATACCCCACTTTGTAAAGTAATAACATGTGAAACATGAGATATGAGTCCTGAGTCCTAACCCTGCTAATGCTAACCTGGAATAATGGCATCTGCTAAATGTAACATGCTCATGAGTCCATAGACATCTGTGAGCATGCAGGCCTTGCCATCCCTGAATAAGAGTGATTAAAAATCGAGGCGTTCCCTTATCTGAGGGCCTTGGGTTTTCATTTAGACCAGTGAGCCACTTGAATGCCTCGTGTAGATGGGAAGGGCCATAGCTTGCGACCTACAGCAGACCCGCACTCGTTCACTCACCCTCGTTACATCAGTTGCCATTGCCCCCTTGGATAACGAGACCGATGTCTGTCAGCTGGCTGTGGTTGCCATGGGTGCGCGGAGGAGGACACTGCAGCAGAGTTCGCACAATGCGCGATCAAACTCGATTGTCCCCCGCATGGCTGACCCCGCCCAAAACTCGAATTACAGTGTGAATGTTTCCCTGAGCTGAGCTGGGGGGCTCTTTCGCTGAGCAGGCCGTTCCTTTGTCTCGCTGATGGCACCATGCGGACAGCACGCGCAGTGGACCATAAACCCACGGCAGGTCCGTCCCTATTTTCCGGCCCCTCACCACGTACGCCAGGCATCAGGGTATGAAACTCTCCCACTGGCCAGAGTGGCTTATGGATTCTAAAAATCACCAGCCATTTTAAACAGTTTACCTGCCACATTACCCTTTACAAGAAAATAAAACACTGGCCCTTGACGCTAGTAGCACTGCTGGTTTTTATTCTTCGCTTCTGATCAGGGACTGATTCAGACCTGGCACACCAGGCTGTGGCAGTGGGATTTCTGGCCCAAGTGACATTAGTCAGTCACTTAAATATCATTTAGAAAAGAAACCCAGCTGGCCCTTGAGGACCACATTCCGGGTGTACGCCCGTAAATGAATATGGTACGGCAGGGCTACTGAACCCTGGTTCTGGAGGGCCGCAGTGTCCCTGTTTTAATGTTCACCCTATAATCGCTAACCAGTTCAGAACCAAGAAACCAGGTTAGGTGAGTTCATTAGCATATTTAACCGATCAATTAAGTGCTGAGTAACAAACTAAAATCAGCACACCGTGCGACCCTCCAGGACCAGGGTCAAGTAGCCCTGGTATACAAGCTTGCATATGGTAAATGACTATGCCAGCTGTTACAACAGTGGTTAGCACTGTCGCCTCACAGCAAGAAGGTACCCAGTTTGAATCAACGGCCTTTCTGTGTGGAGTTCTGTGTGCATGTTCTCCCCGTGTCCGAGTGGGCTTCCTCCGGGTACTGCGGTTTCCTCATGCACACGTGCAGGTTCGGTGAATTGGAGACTCTAAATTGCCCATTGGTATGAGTGTGTGAGTGAATGGTGTGCATGCCCTGTGATGTAATTTCTCCCTGTGTCGTCATGGAGCTGTAAGTCGCTCTGGATAAGAGCGTCTGCTAAATGACCAGCTGTAACTTTAAAAAAAGGCTGAGGATTGTGAAGTTACTGTTACTCCAGTCTGCTTGGGGTGGAGTGGCAGTGAGTTCCTGGGTTGCGTTGGAATGACTTTGTGCATCTGTGCAGAATCAAAACCAAACTGGAGGAGAACAATCCCGACCGGGTGAAGCCCTTCATGGTTGGAGCACAGGATGCGGTCAAAAAGATCATGGGAAATATGAAGAACTTCCAGGTAAGGAAGCAGGCCAGGCCACCAGTCAATCATGCCACAATGACACACATTAGTATGGTGCAGGGGTGTGCCCGAAGCCGAAATCCAGAAGTGCACGAATAGTGGGTTGGAAACGGATATTTTCCCATCCGAAGTTGCCAGTTCATATCTGGATGTGGGAAATAATTAAATTGCAGCAGGGAAATCTTGATTCAGTGCCCTCCTCTCTGTATGCCTTTTACTGCGGGAGCAGTGGGGCAAATTGTAGCGGAGCCACACACAAGCCTGACAGGTGGTACTCTTTTCTTTTCTTTTTTTTTTGGTCACCGAGATGAATGGCTTGTCATCGTTTGTTGTCTCTCGTCTCCTCCCTACTGTACCTAGAAAGGGCTGCTTAGATTTGCGGTGAAGACTTCCTGTGCCTACAAAAGTATTATAGCCTAGCTGATCTCCATCGCAAACCTAAGCAGCTGCAGCCTACTCGCTGCTATATGCACACTAACAGTAGAAAGGAGACGGACAGCACAGCATGCTGTTGATCAAGAAATTAGATACAATATGAAATCACAACAGCGGGCAGAAAGGGTTGTTATCGTGGAAATAGTTTCCATTCAAATTTATAATGTAAATAAGTGTAAATTCCAGAATATAATTCTTATAAAAAGTTTTAAAAAGAAAAAAAAGACAGGGAAGGGGGGTGGATATTCATAAATTGCAATAACAATGAATTTTAGACAACCCATATGCAACTACTTTCGGTTTAAGTCCCGCCCACTTCCGGATTTTAAAAATCCGAATACAGATGCAGATAATGTTGATGGTCGAACAGATACAGATACAGGCGTCGCTGCACACCCCTAGTATGGTGTTTCCAAAACTGGGTCCTGGGATGGGTTGAGGTGGGTCAGAGTTAGCATCAGGGAGAAGAAAATTCAAGAAAACGGTAATGCCCGTCAATGTAAACACTGGAGTTGTTGGTGTACATGCAGTTTTATTTAAAAATATATATTGAGTTAGTTTAATAAGGCAGTTCATACAAGCCAGTGAGTATCAAAATTCTTGAATCTTTACAGGCCATGTTTGTAACACTTTCAAAACTTAAATTTAGACACTTAGGTTATTAGTGTTAATGTGTTATTAGTGGAAATATATTAGCTTATTGAGTGGGTTTCAGTTCAAAGTTTGGAAACGATGGATCTTAGGACCCCTTTAGCAGTGAAGAAGAGTGAAATCAGCTTGGTTCTGAGCGTGTTGGTGAGGCACGAGAAGCCTGCTCCTCCCAAGGGATGGCATCTCTCACTCACTCTAGAAACTTAATAACCATTTTAATTATGTTAAATAGAGCTGTCACTTCATATTTCTGAATAGGGCAGTTGCCAACAGAGTTAACATTGTTTCAAAATTGAAGACCGTGTTCCAAAGCATTTAAGTAAGCAGGCCTCTGTGTTGACACACAAAGACTCGCTGTGGAAGACATTGTGGTGTAGTAAAAATAAAACCATCCATAAGCAAGTCTCCCTTTCTGTCTCAGTTTTTTACTGGAGAGACCATGAGCACAGAAGGCATGGTGGGCCTGCTGGACTTCCGTGAAGATGGCATAACACCCTTCATGACTTTCTTCAAGGACGGCCTGGAGATTGAGAAATGTGTAAGTCCACCCAATGCATGTTCTGGTCTCAGTGATGACTTAGGCAGATTTCTTGACAAACTGGCTTTCTGGCTTCAAGCCTGACTAGAAAACTAGCTTTTGCATTTAGCCAAACTAGCAAAAGTCATTGTGGATTGACACTCGCCAGAAAGTAAGTCTGAAAGCGGTGTCGGGAGTTCTCATGGTTCTGTCTCTTCTCTAAAATTTTGGGGTATTGAGAGAGTCACTCTATCATCCAGAGGCGGAGATATTATTAAACAACTGCTCCGCAGGGAGGCGTACTGGATACATACACTCAATAGTGTGGAACCCAATGGGTTAAATGAGTCTCTGAATTGTTCATGTTTTTTGTAATTTGTGTATAGGCTATTTGATTTTCATTATATATTGTTTTATGCCATGCTCATAATAGGAAATTATTCAGTTTATTTACCTATGACATTTGTCTGTCTTCTCTCTACCCTGTTAAAGAAGATAACATTGTGTATGTGGTATCTATGACGAGATATATTAGTCCTACACATGCGCACCTTACTTTGTGTAATTGATGGGAGGGTATTTATATACCTCCCGGTGCATTGTCTGTATTTCCATTTGACTGAAGAAGACGTCGAAACGTCAGTCGTATTAAAAAAAAATTTGTTTTGCTCTGAGCTCTGTGTGCTCCAGTCCTCCTTATCTCGGGTTAGTCCTAGCAAAGTAGTCCGGGTTTGGTATTCTTTCTGGTGTCGGGAGTATTTCCCTATGCAAATCAGAGGGTTCCTAGTTTTATGCAAATTTGAAGATTCCAGCAAAGTAACTTATATAATAATAATTTTATTATATAATAAAATATATAATAATATAACATTTCCTTGATGACACTGCTGCATAGTCGATGTGAAATGTAAATCTTGATTGCCAGTCCTGACATCTTGGCTTATTGGTTTGTACTAAAATGCAGGATCAGTGTTAAAGTATTTAGTTTCGTCAGATGAATGAGTATTTTGTTTCCTCTTTGTTACAGTAACGCTTTCGGATGTGGTAGCTTGGAATCTCTACCACTGGCCTCTTAACCAGTACAGACTCCCAAGGTCATGGACAAGGATTTACCCCTCTGTCCCTTGTATGGAATGGAGGAATTTTCAGTGTCAAATAATACAATATGATTCGGCCCTCAAACCAGCAGCCAGCCTGGACGACCTGTGTTGCAGAAGATGGACTCCATCGGAAAGAACATCGGACTGTATATTACTCGGTTGGCAATAGGAATGCGACAGCGTGAAAATGCTGTGTATATTTATAACTTATCTGCAAAGGACAGTTCTTTTTTTAATTTGCCCCCTCAATTCCTTTAACCTCTGGCTCCTGTTGGCTTTTTATTCAGTTATATCATACAATCCCCCCCCCCCCCCAACCCGTAATGTTGATCAAGATAAATGTTGGAAAATTAAAAAAATTAAAATAAACCACTGGACTGAAGTTTGTGTCCCATAATCTGTGTGGTAGTCTCATTTTCTTCTGAGCTTTCAGGCTATGGAATCCCATTTTTGTCTAAATGAAATAAATATGGCTTTATGATCTATATGATGATATACACTGATCAGCCACAACATTAAAACCACTGACGTGAAGTGAATAACATTGATTACCTCGTTATTTTGGTTCTGTACTCTAGCACTGAGTTTGAAAGGATACAATGACAATCAGGTTGAAGTGCAGACTGTCATCTTTAATTTGAGGGTATTTTCATCCATATAGATAAATTATGAAATATGAAAAATTTTAAGGCACAGTCAACTTGGTGTATGTAAACTTCTGACCCACTGGAATTGTGATATAGTGAATTAAAAGTGAAATCTAAACAATTGTTGGAAAAATTACTTGTGTCATGCACAAAGTAGATGTCCTAACTGACTTGCCAACACTAGTTTACTAACATGAAATCTGTGGAGTGGTTAAAAATGAGTTTTAATGACTTCAACCTAAGTGTATGTAAACCTCCGACTTCAACTGTAACAACGTACTACTTTTGGTGTCCCCCTCAAGAATTGCTCTTGAGAAAATTATGTAATTGTCCCCTCCAAAGTTGATACCAGATTTTCGCCCCTGTATGTATACAGTGCATCCGGAAAGTATTCACAGCGCTTCACTTTTTCCACATTTTGTTCTGTTACAGCCTTATTCCAAAATTGATTAAATTAATTTTTTCCCTCAAAATTCTACACACAACACCCCATAATGACAATGTGAAAAAAGTTTTTTTGAGATTTTTGCAAATTTATTAAAAATAAAAAAATAAAATTTCTCATTTACATAAGTATTCATACCCTTTGCTTTAACATATTTTTAAAGTATCATATTTCATATTTGGTCGCATATCCTTTACATGCTGTTACTTCCTGAAGTCTGTGACCATCAACATCAAAAAACTGTCGATATCTTATTTTCAGGTACTGTTACAAGCGATACTATAACCTCTCTGCATTTGAATGGATCTCTATGGAAATTGGGGGGTGAGACTAGATTCAGCTGTAAATTACACTGGTACAGTATGGAACACATGGCTGGCTAAATGGCTGTAAGTTATCAAGGGTCTGAGCTATCAAACGAGCCCCAAACCATCACTCTGTTGCCAGATAGGGAGTAGATGTGGATGGATCACTGCAAGGGTTATTTCTCCGGACTCATTTTCCTATAGAACTCTATGGGGAAAAAAGTCAGGAGAAACAACCCTTGCAGTGATCCATCCACATCTACTCCATATCTGGCAACAGAGTGATGGTTTGGGGCTCGTTTGATAGCTCAGACCCTTGATAACTTACAGTCATTTAGCCAGCCATGTGTTCCATACTGTACCAGTGTAATTTACAGCTGAATCTAGTCTCACCCCCCAATTTCCATAGAGATCCATTCAAATGCAGAGAGGTTATAGTATCGCTTGTAACAGTACCTGAAAATAAGATATCGACAGTTTTTTGATGTTGATGGTCACAGACTTCAGGAAGTAACAGCATGTAAAGGATATGCGACCAAATATGAAATATGATACTTTAAAAATATGTTAAAGCAAAGGGTATGAATACTTATGTAAATGAGAAATTTTAGTTTTTTATTTTTAATAAATTTGCAAAACTCTCAAAAAAACTTTTTTCACATCGTCATTATGGGGTGTTGTGTGTAGAATTTTGAGGGAAAAAATGAATTTAATCAATTTTGGAATAAGGCTGTAACAGAACAAAATGTGGAAAAAGTGAAGCGCTGTGAATACTTTCCGGATGCACTGTATAGAAAAGCCAAACAAAAACCAGCACTAACACCTAAACAGAAGAAAACAAGGTTACAGTGGGCTAAGGAGAAGCAATCATGGAGTGTGGATGATTGGATGAAAGTGATATTCAGTAATGAATCATGAATCTGCATTGACTAAGGAGATGATGCTGGAACTTTTATCTGGTGCCATGAAATGTATAAAGATGACTGCCTGAAGAAAACAAATCAAATTTCCCCAGTCATTTATGATATGGGGTTGCATGTCAGGTAAAGGACCAGGGGAGATGGCAATCATTACCTCAACAGTCAATGCACAGGTGTACATTGAAATTTTGGACACTTTTCTCATTCCATCGATAGAAAATAGGTTTGGTGATGATGAAGTCATTTTTCAGGATGATAATGCATCTTGCCACAGAGCAAAGAGTGTTAAAGCTTTTCTTCAGGAAAGGCATATCTACTCAATGACATGGCCAGCAAACAGTCCGGATCTCAATCCAATTGAAAATTTATGGTGGAAATTAAAAAAATTGATCCTTGACAAGGCTCCATCCTGCAAAGCTGATCTGTCAACCGCTATTCGAGAAAGATGGAACCAGCTTGATGGAGAACATTGTTTTTCATTAGTGAAGTCCATGCCTCAAAGAATCCAGGCTGTCATAAAAGCCAGAGGAGGAGCAACAAAGTACTAATTGTGATTTTTTTTGTTGATGATTCCATAATTTTTTCCTCAACATTGAGTGATTCCGTAAGTTTTTCCTCTATGTGATCTGGAAAAAAATATGCCATTAATTAAAATAATTTTGATAATTAATAATGTTTGAGGTATGTTTCAGGAATATTCAGCTATTCAAAATTGTTTTGTGTCATATCTGTGATTTGTTTATTTGCTATGAAGTAAAAAAGCTGGGCGAACATCCTCTAAGTGTGGTGATTCCATAATTTTTGCCAGGGGTTGTAGCTGTCCGCATCCCAGTGGTCCAAAATTTGACATACCTGGAATTGGATATACTGTATATACCCATCACTCCAGCGGACAATAGGGAAAAATTATGATAAAATACTCCGAGTGGTAGAGTCAGATTTGGAGAAATGGTGTCACTTACCTAATTCTTTTCAAGATCGCATATTTATCATCAAACTGAATATACTGCCTCGTGTTCATTTTTACAGCTCGATGCTCCCTCTGTCGCCCCAACAAGGCTATTGGAATAGACTACATACAGCTTTAACTAGATTCATCTGGAAGAATAAATGCCCCAGAGTCAAATTGTACACCTTACAAAGAGAGAGAAAGGCTGGGGGACTAGGCCTTCATAACTTTAAGTTCTATTTTTGGTCATTTGTATTACGCCCTCTGTATACTTGGTTTAATCCTTATATATCAGTGGCTTGGCGTTCTATAGAGGAAAATCTTGTACATCCACTTCGGCTTCAGGATATAGTTTATTCCAATATTCCGCTTGGCTACTGTAAACTCAGATTTGGGCCTATCATTACTCTTCTCATATCAACATGGCGCTTAGCAGAAAAAACATACCAAAATCATCTGCGAATGGCATTTTCACTCCCCATTATTTAACTATTTTGATCTACTCATAGAGGGCAGGCCCATCTCGTATCCAGTATGGAGTGACAGAGGGCTGCATACTCTGGCTGACATCTCCGCTAACCAATGTCTCCATGCGTTTCAGGACTTACAGCAATCATTCAACCTACCTGGCTTCTTTTTTTACAATTGCATTGCGCATTGCGTGCTTATGGGGTTCCCTGGGACAGAGAATTTACAATCCATCCTCTTCATAAGTTAAGTGACCCAAAGAATAGATACAAAAGGACAAGTCTCCAACCTCTATATTTATATGCTCAAGGCCTCTTATGTCCTTCTTGCTATCGGCACTACCTGGCCAATAGATTTATCCTGTTCCCCTATGGAAGTCGACTGGGACACTGTTTGGCTCAATATTAAACTATCATCATGAAAACCTAATCACCAACTAATACATTATAATAAAACAACAGTGGATTTAATAGTAAGTTATGCCTCCCATCTGTGTCCACACCTGTCAAAGGGTACCATGAATGAAAGATGAGGTTAGGGTGGGTGGATTGGATTTTTTGTCTTTGTCGGGATATATGTGATAATTGGGGCTTGGGACGTGGGGGGAGGATCTCGCCATTGGTATACCTTTTGCTACATTTTACAAATATATTATGCACAAATAATGTCATCCTATTGTGGTTACAAATGAGTTTTAATGACTTCAACCTAAGTGTATGTAAACTTCCGACTTGAACTGTATGTATATGTGTGTATATGTATATGTGTGTATGTATTTGTTGGTAATTTAAAGTGCTGGGTTGAGTTTGTGCTGACTTATAGCCTCTGTTGGGCTTTGTTGAATTGTTTGATGGTTGTGTTCGATTAATTATTTGAGTTGGGGGTACGAGTGTTTCTATTTTTGGCATTTGTTGGCGAGATCCTTGGGTGGGATGGGTGGGATGGGTGGGTGAAATCCATAATCCAGTGTCGCAAAAACTCAGAAAACTGCATGCAAGATGGCTGCGGAAGTTATTCATGTTCAATTTGTCCTCATGGTGGCAGTATAACAAAGTTTATTTCCAGGTTTATAAATAAGCTTCATAAACGTTTCATATGCCACAGGAGACATGCTCGTCTTTGTGATGGACAGTCTTGCGCCGTTTGGTTGCAAACTGACATTTGGATGTAGATCACAAATGCAAAGAATAACACTGATCTTCCATGTAAACCTGAATTATGAGAACCTTACATGTTCCAAAAGAAAGTGCCTATTTTAAAGCACAACTGAACTTTGGTAGAACTTTGGGTTGTGTAGTTACCTGGCCATGATATGAGTCCAAATGGTGGCGAAATATGTTCGTTAGTTGCTCTGTGCTCCCCTGGGGTGATAATCCAGAATAGGACATTTGCCGCTCTCCATTCACTTCTATAGGGCAGCTACAACGGTCTCAAAATGACACTTCAAGCACGTTTACGAACATAAAAAAAATTGTATATAAAAATACGTACAAGGACTGGTTATTGTTTGTATTGACAGAATCCGCTTCGTTCTATTACATATTTTTTATATATTCTGTAGCAATAGGGATGAAACCACATGGCCATATGATCACTCAACATCAGTCGTTTACCAACTGATTTTTTTCCAAGCAGGTTACCAGACATTACTAATATTATTATAGGAAATTTGATTTGGGAACTGGAACACAAGTGTGCTACAAGCCTAGCTATCCTATTTAGATTTTTAATGGACAATGTATCTAATACTCCAATTACCCTCATTCAGTGTTAACTCTGCATTGAGACATGCCATTTGTACAGCACTCTACATACAGTAACACAACATAATTTAGTCACATATAAATTCACCACACCACGCTTCACTACAACCTACAAATAAGTTAAAATGTAAATTGCCTGCCATCCGCCAAGTTACGGCTTGGTTGGGCATGCCCCATACCTATACAGCACCGAGAGTTTGGCACTTTTCAGGGTTTCCTACAGAAGTAACCACAATGACCATAGACTCTGAGCCCTTAAAAACATTAACTTCTGTATGTTCTGACCTTATGTAACCACAGAGCATTCAGATACAACTTCACACATCCACACAATAAAGCCCCAAACTTGGGTTATTTTGCCATTTTTCTCCTCCTTCTCCTTCTCCTTCTTCTTCTTCTTCTTCTTCTTCTTCTTCTTCTTCTTCTTCTTCTTCTTCTTCTTCTTCTTCTTCTTCTTCTTCTTCTTCTTCTTCTTCTTCTTCTTCTTCTTCTTCTTCTTCTTCTTCTTCTTCTTCTTCTTCTTCTTCTTCTTCTTCTTCTTCTTCTTCTTCCCATTCTCCTGCCAAACTGCCTGCCTCCATCGCGATGTTATCCAATGGGGATAATTCTTTGAGGGTATGGTCTGTATACCTGCTCATCAAGCTTATCGCCCAAATAATGGATGGATAGAGGCGCTGTTTCTCACACAAAGGATTGTGGGTTCGAGCCTAGCAGGGCACATGTTTATTTTCCACAAAAACAATGTGCACCTGTTAAGTACTTTTCATTTATTAGACTGTTATTATTTTCACATTAACACATTAACGTATTTTATTGCAAAGGCAAAGGAGGTTTCCAATATTAACTGTTCAATGTTTCACTGACACTTGACGCTCGCTCTTGTCTGGTTTGGGGAGGGTGTTAAGCTCTGCTCTTGCGGTCATGACTGACTGACTGTGGAACCGAACCTCAACGTACCCTTTCCTTCGCCAACATTTCTTTATTCATTAATTTCTTCACTTCAGCTCTGTTCACTTTATCCTTTTCACACATAACAATGTCACCATAAAATTAACTACTAGGAAAATTAAGAATTTACAATAATAGCCTACATTAAGAATTGATGATAGCCTCATTTAAGTTGCAATCCTTCAAGATTTATAAACCGCCAATTACCGAAACATATCTTTCATGGTTAGTCACTTAAAAAGAAAAACAACAATAGCCTCTGAATGTGGCTCTAGTCTACGCTACTCTGCAGATAATGTAGCTTACTACAAACACTTTTAATTATAATAATAATAAGAAGAAGAAGAAGAATAATCTCTGGTATGTACTTTCTTAGTAGGCTAGTATCTATTTTCTTTCTGGCTAAGATTCCTGGGAAATATGCGTTGTCCAATTAAGCTTGTTAGCCAACCTTACTGTTGCCAGAGAAGCGTCAGTCTGCTTCTATTCAGGAAGCAGATACAAGCTAGGCTACTACGAAGCGAATCAACATGCCTTATAGCCTACATTCATTGCACTACATTAAACTAAACTAAACCTAGATGTCCGGGGTACCAAAACATTTCCGCAGGTAACGTTCTACACTACCGAAAAAAGAAAACTGCGAAGGAATTTCTCGCTCGCTAGCTCGTAGCCCACACATGGAAGGTTGGAGTTACGCATCCGGCAATCCAGTGTTGAATAGGCCTAACGTTAAATGTATTTCATTTTCTATAGAATACTAATAGCCCTATTTTAAAACTGTATTTCCATATTTTACTGATGCAAACTATTTAGGCTGTAGGCTATGTCTTTCAGCTAGAATGTGTTTGCGTCTAGCCCGTTGTGCATGCATGTCTCCATGTAGACTTGGTTCATTAATTTACATGCTTCTTCATGATCCATAGCTCAGGTGGTGCTGTTCATTGTATTTCATTACACATTAAATACTGCTCATCTACAAACTCTTGTAATGAAATTGTGTGCTGTCTGTAATAGGATAACTGTTCTCATTCTTGTCAATAGAGGGCGTTATAGTTACGCGAATGTCTGCATGCATTTCTTTGGAATGCATGTCTCTCTGTTTATCTTCATTAATTATTCATCATTAGTTAGCTATAAAAAATAAGTGATATCAGATCAAAAACATCTACGACGTAAAAAAAGCCAAGTTACTCACGCATAGCCTACATAGCGCTGTCTATAAGTCCTTAATTCCAACTTGCAAAAACTAGGCCTGCCTTTAAAAGTCTTGATATCAAGATGTGGCCAAGTTACAACTAACAATATTGCCTATCGTAGCTCACACTAAATAAACTAGCTCTATTCCAAAGTAATGCTATCCAACCTTTCCTAAATTATTTAATGCAACTTGGCCCTGTGTTTCTTCATCTTACCATCTCAAGAGAATGTGGTCAATGAAACTATATGTGCCACATCAAACTGCAAAATGAAAATAATTTATAGTGGAAATACTCTGATTCAGATGTGTTGCACTTAGAAATTAAACAGAAAAATTACTACACTATAGGGCATGTTTGAACAATTGTCTGCATCCACTGCTTTGGGTCTATGAAAAGCACAGAATGAATAAAATGTATTATTATTATGTATTTATTGATTTATTTATTTGGATTTCTATCAAAACCTGTGTGGTCCTACAGAGCATAGATATCCTTGTGTTCACAAAATTCTGTTTGCAAATATCATAAATACTATTAGTACTATTACTTATTTACCACCATCTGACCCACAAACATGTCTGGATAAGTTTGTAAAAATGCTATATGTACGCTATTTTCTAGGTAAAAATATTACTAATTTTTATCTGCATTTATTTATTCATCACCCCTTTCACTATTGTACATGATGTTTCTTGATATAAATGTGTTTGTGAATTCTGTAGCAGCAGTTAACATTTTCTAAAGTAAACTTGCCAACAAAGTACAACCATATCCTTTCTGGAGTGTAATTATCCATCAACTGTTAAAAACATTAATTGAAATCATATGTTGTTCCATGAGGCACAATCTCTTCACATGCAAAGATGAAGAAACACAGGGCCAAGTTGCATTAAATAATTTAGGAAAGTTTGGATAGCATTGCTTTGGAATAGAGCTAGTTTATTTAGTGTGAGCTACAATAGGCAATATTGTTAGTTGTAACTTGGCCACATTTTGATATCAAGACTTTTAAAGGCAGGCCTAGTTTTTGCAAGTTGGAATTAAGAACTTATAGACAGCGCTATGTAGGCTATGCGTGAGTAACTTGGCTTTTTTTACGTCGTAGACGTTTTTGATCTGATTAATTATACCAGTAACTTTCAACGTGGAGTGTAATATCCAAGTGAAGAATGATTAGTCTCCAGTGGATATGACCATTACACCGTGGAAATTACAAACCATTGGAGCTTCTACTAAATGGAAACTGGGAAGAATGAAGTTCATGTAATATTTACAACTTTCTTATGGGGTTTCACAGGCAGTTTGAAGCAAACCACTGCATGCAAGTCCTGAGCTGACAAGATCCCGCGCCCCACCTCGTATTAAAAACCATATCAAATGACTCCAAATGGCATAAACATTTATTTGACACGTTACTTTACAAGGTGAGTTTCCTGAAAGGGCCGTACAAAAAAAAAAAAACCTTGATATGACAAACCAACTTTTCTAATTATGCAGTCCTGCACATGAATACAACTGATATAAATGGCTAAATCACCCTGCCTTCCTTCATTATGGACAGGCAACAACCAATTATAGCTGACCACGGTTATCGTTATGTACTTAGCAACATTATTTAAAAAATCAAAAACAAAAAAAAAGCACAATTATTATAAGAATTATAATGATCAACAGATATCCTGTTCCTTAGAAATTGCTGGAAAGTGTTTGGACTGAAAGCACTGCCTTCACAGTCACAAAGTCTCTGGCCATAGTGTCAGCTCATTAAAAGTGTAAGTAAAAAAAAAGAAAAAGATCAAAACGCTAGTCAGTGCCACTTCGTTATGAAAGCGAGCAACTAGCACGGCACTGACGAGGGGCAGTGCCAACGCGGGCTAGCCCCTCAGGGGGGCATGGCGTCCGGTTAGTCGCTCTTCTCCTCCACCTGGTAACACCGATACTCCGGCTTGAGTTCCCAAGTGTTTTTGTGCGTGCCTTTTACGTTGTAGATACCAATGTCACGCAGTATCTCCTTCAGGTAAGTCTGCAGAAGGCGAGAGAGATAAGAGAGGGGTAGTAAGCACAGTGTGAATATGGGACTTTTATTCTTTGTGGCATGCATAGCCATTTCTGACAATGTGGCTTAAGAGGATAAATAGTCCCTCAAAACACAAGAAGCGTCTAATTAAGAAAAATGAACAGCTTGTTAAAATTCTGGGATTGTAATTCTGGTCGGAACAAAAACCAGCATGCGCAGGGGTCCCCAGGATATTACATGTAAATTAAAATGTTCTTCAGTTTTCAATTACAAACCGTCAAATGGCTATGTAGACCTATGCTTTAGACAGGACGTCCGTTTTCTCATAACCGTAAGTGAATGCCTTCTACTCCATTACATTGGCCACAAGGCGTGGATGTTCTTCCAACAAAACAGATTTTAGTCTGGTTTATTACATTACATCAGTGGAACTTGATGGATGGATTCTTCTCCAGAGTGAATCACAAAGTGGAGAACATAATGTTACCATAAGGATACAAAAGAGCAGGAGCATCGCATAGAACGTGGACTTGGCACGTTCCTAACCAGTAAACATGCAAAGCAGCCAGAATGTGGAGTAGGCATATTCCTAACCAGAAAACGTACAAAGCAGCCATTCAACATTTTCCAAATTAAAAGAGAAGGAGAATTTGGGGACGACTGGGTTGCTCATCCTGTTCAGGCACTTTTCCAGCGTGCGGATGGATGGGCCCCATGGTTTGGTATTAAATCCCGACTGCTCCAGTGTAGACCAGCAGCTGACGCATAACAGCACCCTGGGAGGGAAGGTGGGTTCTCACCAAATCCGGCGAGGTGCCTCGGTTCGACGCATTCCGTTCATTTTCTATGGAGAGGAGGCGATGCGATCGCGTGGTGCATGACGGATGTGGTGCGGCGAGTGTGTGGTACGGTCGCCGGTTCCGAATTGGCATAGGATAATTTCCACAAATACTGTATGGAAATTAATGCGTCCAGCGCAGCTGTCCTGGCTCGCGAAACTCGGATCAAACGGTCAAAGTAGTCGTTTTGGATCAAACATGAATCAAGACTGAGCAACTGCATAGGCTATTTCTCGCCTCAAATGTTTTCAGAAACATATTTTTGTAGACTGCTTAAACAAAGATAATGAACAGGCCGCCACGTTGTTCCAGTTTGAAAACGGAGGCGAAACCAAGGACCGCAATAACGCCTAGCCAATCAGGTGCCTTTAATGTTCCCAGGTAGGCTACTGAACCCATCTAAAGTATTTACACAGCACCGCCCATCAAACGCACAGTTTGGGGGTCCGGCGCGTCCCCGTGCGTCGTCGCCGGATTTGGTGAGAACCCACCAGGAGGGAATCAGCTGGGCCCAGGATGACCGTGGCTCACAGCGCACCAGCCACCCCCGCTGGCCAATCAGGCGCCCGCGGTCGGCTTGGTCAAATTGCGTGTGCGGCGTCTTCCTCCGGCTCGCGTCTGCGCGAGCTCGGCTCCTGGACCGCATTGTGGAAAGAAGCGGCGGCGCGTTATGGAGGAGAGCACGATGAGCAGCGATGAGCATGGCTAGTGAATACGATCGGGGGAAAAGGTGTTTGTGTTATGCCTGGTGTGTGCCGTCTATGAGACGGGAGGTCAGATAGGCCCGGCGCACTCACCACCGGCTGCTTAGTGATGTCCACCAGGTCCTTGATGTTGTAATACTGGTGTTTCTCAAAGGCGGAGAAGAGCATGTCCTGAACCTGCAGCTTATCTGCCCTCGCTCGCTTGCCTTCCTCCCTCTTCTTCCTCTCATACTCCACCTGGACAAGGAGACCGCCCACACACACACACACACACACACATACATACACATAGACATGAGCAGAAATGCATGTGCGCGCACAGCGCACACACATATGCACGTGCACAAGCACGCACTCAGAGGGGTTGAGACGGTGAGAAAAGGCACACGTGGAAAAAGTACAGAAATAATACACAAATGCACGTGCGCCCGCGAGCGAGGGGTTGAGAGAAGGCACACGTGGAAAACACACGTATATGTACACACACCTGCACACAAGTACTGCTCTTACATTGTTGGTGTGATTGGACACAGGCTTGTAGTTGGTGGTGACCGCTTTGTCCAGCTGCTGCGACAGGCGTAAAGGTTTGGACGACTCCTCTATCTGCAGCCTGCAATGGGAGAGCGGCGGCCTGAACATTCATCCTGCGCAAATGCACCCAGCGCGCAGTGTTGCCAGACTGGGGGATTTCCCCCTAAATGTAGGGGATTAAAAAAATTCATAGGGGAAGTTTTAAAGAAAAAATGTATGGGAGTCAATGACAGATAGAGGATTTTAAAAGGAGGTATGGGGGGAAATTGTGAGAAAATTGTATGGGACTCAATTGAAGATGGGGGATTTTCAGAATTATTTTGGAGGGAATTAATTCAGGCATCTGGCAACACTGCCAGCGCGGAGGCAGGAAGGGTTTCAGCCAATCGGGGGCCACGCTAGTTACACAATCCGTTGATTGCACAACTTCCCAGTCCCGGCCGTGACGGGGGCTCACTGAGGGAAACGTTGCGTTGGAATGACTTGGTATACAATTTATGACAATGTGCTGAGGAATCTGCACCCATACTCACTTTTTTAATTTCATGTAGTTTTCACTGACGGCAGGTCTGCATTCAGCTCTCTGTACCACCACTCCTTCCAGTGCTACTTTGTCTTCAAAACAAAGAGACAGTCAGTCACTTACTTGTTTCTTTTTTTCCTATAGTGTAACACAGAACCTACATGTCTTCTTTATAGCATATGGACTTTCGCCAGGATAGTCTTTCAAATGGATATTATATCCTCCGCAGACAAGCGTAGTAAGACAACTGTCCTACAAAACAAACCATAAAATGTGTAGCCTACTCAAAATCAAGCCCTCCAGCGGCTCAGCTACAAAAAAATGCGACTTTCGGTTTCAAATCGCTAAAACTTTGCTTGGCAGTTTCCTACCCCGTTTCAGCAGCTCGGCCAGCCTGGCGAGCCAAATTCATCGCCTCTGTGTACAGTTAACTCCTTATACAAGAGCAGAACAGCCTTTATTTTTCCGTTCACAATGTGCAAGGGGGTCCGACACTAACTGCAAAGAAACTGGGCTGCTAAGCACTTTAGCCGTCGAGAGCATTTAGCTCCAAAGCATCCTTCCATCCCGTGTCCATAACTAGTCTATTACTGAATGTACCGCTCAGCTTTAATTTAGCCCTTTCCGTTGAGTGTATTTTAATTATGGAAACTTGGGGAGTCGGGTCTCACTAACAAAAATTAATCACTGCTTTTTTTCTTTCTTTCTTTTAAATGGACACACTTAATGGAAATGTATGTGAAGGGAGCAGTAGCACTTGCCGTGAGAGTTCCATAAACACACCCACACGTGTGTGTTCAACACTGCCTTTATTACTTCAGCTTTACTGAAGTAGCCATTTGCTTCACCGTTGCCCGGGAGCCGGCTTGCTGAGGTCGAGGCCTGTGACTGAGCCGGTGCTCATTTCAGCTCCGCCACAAGCGGCGGAGTTCATTTCTCTTAATTCGTTCTTAAAAATAAAAAAAATCGGTGTCGATGGCCAACTCGTGGAGACACGTGGCACGCTTCCCGTACGGAACCCTGTGGAATTACGCAAGAGATTGTTTGGATGAAAAGTGGTGTGGGTCAGGGGGGGAGCGTGTGTCTGCTTTGGGTGATGATGGGAGTCGGAGGTTGATGGAGGGAAAGACAGCGGTTTGAAGGGGCCGGGCCACCCCCTCCTGCATGCGATGCGCCAGCTCTGCCCTCGGTCTGCCCTAAGGCTATATCTCTCTTTAGATTAGCCTCCTTCCTCCGCACTCTCCGCAACACAGCCCCTCCCGCCCACAGCTTCAGCACAGCCATCCCCTCGCGCTACTGACTCACATACCACCATCCAGATGGACAGAGAGGCTATATCCGTTGGGCCGGAAGACGCCGCAAACCCTTTGCGATCTGCGCGGGTTTTGTCTCACGTAAGTCTGTCCCGAGCCACCCAATGAACCCACATCCCTAGACTGCCAAGCTTGCAAAAGGCCACGGGTGCACACTGCGCAGATTATTTCCAGTATGTTGAAAAGATAAATATAAAAATGCTTATAAACCTGCATCTATATGCCTGTGAGGCTTTTCTGTAACACACCTGGGACATTGTGGATCAGCACAGAAAAATCTTTGCAAGAAGTCAAGCAAAGCTACCATTACATACAACCTTCGACAAGTGTTATTTTCAAAGTATCGATAAACGGACAAAAAATACATTGCAGAGGCAATCTTTAAAATACATAATTTTCACAGGGCCCAGAATGCATCTCCCTCTATTTTAGGGAGAAGATGACGTGCTTTTCTGGCAGTTTTGTTCAGCAATCGTTTAACATTCATTCGAACGTAGCCCATAAAAAAAGCAATGATAGAATACCCCCTGTTGAATGCGTTTACAGAGAGCCCAACCAACTGTTTTGTTGACTAGATTCGCCAGTAGCATACACATTTGCATGGATGGGCTATCCACACAAAAATAATTATTTTGAAGCCGATTTATCTTTGCTTTTTTTTTTCATGTATTTCATCATTTCATGTCAATCTCAAAACACAATATGACACAGAACGATGCTAATTTGAGAGCTGTTGTAGGGAAACAATCACGACAAATTAAGCTATAGCCTATAGCGAAGACCAGAAACTATTAGGGCTGGGATTCAATTAACATTTGTTTAGTTTGCTTTCTGGGTTTTTATTTATAATATATTTTTTAATTTGTGTAGTTTTCTGTATTTTTGTGCTTTTTCCTCCCCGGTTTTGAATGCAGCTGTGGTAAGCTACATCCGCTCTCAGGCTGCACGCAACGTCGCCAGCTGCTTCTTTTTACACAGCAGCCCGCAAGACGACGATTTAGCACGTAGACCACGGGCACCTGATCAACCAGCGGAGGTCACTAGAGAGTGATGAGACGCCTTCCTAACCCTGGGACGCCAGACACAGGCTGTGTCAGAATCAGAGCCATATCTACTGCGTCCTGTCTCCCGTGTACAGTGTACTGGCAGATGTGTGCCGTTTAATGTGCACTGTTTAGCACGCGACGTGCAGTAGGCTACGCGAAAATATGCTCAATACTATTTTCCAACCGTACTGTGGAAGTGTCAGTGTCGTAAGACACCCCGCCCTTGCGTGGCCATGTCACATGTTTTTGTTGTTATTGAAGGAAAACGTAAGGGAAGCTGCGCGTCATATTTTTTTTCGCCGTGTAACTTTTGTGTTAGTGTACTACTTGAAGTGTGCTCCCGAATATACTCAGCGAAACACCGGAAGTAAGTGTATCACACGGGGGTTTACTATGTTTAGAAAAAAGGTTGCCTACTTAACGACTTTATCATCCTGTCTACTCAAAAGGACTACCTAATAGTATGGAAGCGTAATGATTCAGACACAGCCACAGACAGTACGGGAATGACGGATTCACTCCTGGACCACGGGGCCCATCCATTCACTGTTTGGTGAATTAGCTTAATCTCACACTGGAAAAATTAGAAAAATCCAACCTTAAATTGAAGTAAATGTATTATGAGGAAAAAATCCCTCATCAAGAAATAATTATTTTTACCAAAACCACATGTGCCACAATTATTGGCACCCCTGCATTTATACATATAATTAAGTAATCACTTTTAATATTTGGTCGCATATCCTTTGCATGCCATGACTTCCTGATGTCTGTGATCCAACAACATCACAAGACTCTTGATATCTTATTTTCTGGTACTCGTACAAGCGATACTATAACGTCTCTGCATTTGAATGGATCTCTATGGAAATTGGGGGGTGGGACTAGATTTAGCTGTAAATTATGCTGGAACAGTATGGAATACATGGTTGGTAAAATGGCTGTAAGTCATCAAGGGTCTGAGGTATCAAACAAGCCTCAAACCATCACTCTGCAGCCAGATATGCAGTAGATATGGATGGATCACTTTAAGGGTTGTTTCTCCTGACAAATTTTCCTATTGAACTCTATGGAAAAATAAGTCAGGAGAAGAAACCCTTCAAGTTATCCATCCATATCTACTGTATTTCTGGCAGCAGAGTGATGGTCTAAGGCTTGTATGATACGTTTTTCCCTCATAATAAAGTTACTTCAATTAAAGGTTGGATTCTTCTCATTTTTTCAGTGTGAGATTAAGCTAATTCACCAAACGGTGAATTTTTTATAACCCTTTTTACTCATCTTTACCAGGGGTACCAATAATAGTGGAGGGCACTGTATATGCATCTTTAGCCTACATTGTAATGGTTGGTATAAGGGTGAATATCCTTCATCTGTATATGCATCTTTAGCCTACATTATAATGGTTGGTATAAGGGTGAATATCCTTCATCACATACAAAATCTGTCAGGGCCAGACAAATCAAGAAAAGCAAAGTGATCTATCCCTTTAATTTTGAAAAGAAATAAAGGAAGAATTGATTTTTCTTCAACAGTTAAGCAATGACTAAAACTCACCAAACTGAATCCCTGAGGAACTTTGTTTACTTGTAAGACAAATAATATATATTTGCCAATTTGTGCCGCTCTTCAATACACCATTATTTACCGTATTTGTCCAGTTGCTGTGTATTTGTATGCTTTCAAACTCTAATTGTGTAACACAGTGAGATTTTGGAGGCGATTTGTGTTTGTGGGCTGCATATGTCAAGTATGCTTCTTGTCATCTGAAGTGCTGTAAAAGAGGCAGAAGTGCAATTCATTGGATTTAGTCTCAGGCAACGTTACAGCTAATACAATTTTGGTGGTAGTATTGGACCTGGTATAATAATGACATTCCCATATTCCAAGTTTAACTTGATAAATGTATGGAAGAGTGAAGTAGAGGTCTGTCTAGTTGCACAAAAATATAATCTAAAATCTAAAAATAATATTAAAGAATCTTCAGTGTAGGGGGCTTGATGTGTAATTCACAGAGGAGTAAAACAGGCCTACTATGCCGATTTATAAATGTCGTTGCTATACGTGTGAAAAGTGTAGGAGTTTTAAACTGTTCATGAGAAATTGCCATGCAATAAAGATATTTCAGTGAATGACACAGTTTAGATTCTATTGAGTTAGATTTTTTATATTGAATATTGTATCTGTGCATTCAAATGCATTGTTATACAATACATTGAAAGTCATCATTTTACATTTTTGTTATGTCAATAACTTGAAAATCATCAACCCTATGAATTACCACATACTGAAATGCTGTCAGACATCACAATCACGACTGGACCTGAAAACCCTCTAAATGCTCAGACCACGCGCTAAATTAATCAAACCAGCGGAAAATTGTACCAGAGGAAATAGCGGTGGAAATGGAGCCCTTTGCAAACATTTACCAAATGCAGTGTCCCCCCCCTTAGGAGCTATGTCTGAGAATTAGTCTGTTATTCTGTCCCATAGGAATCTTAAGGAAAGCAGAAATTAAGTGTGGGTGTGTGTATATATATAATTATATATACAGATCCTTTCCAAAAAATTAGAATATCATGGAAAAGTTTTTTTTTCTTCCATAATTCCATTCAAAAAGTGAAACTTTCATAGATTATAGATTCATTACACACAAAGTGAAATATTTCTAGCCTTTATTTGTTTCATTTTTCATAATTTTGGCTTACAGCTCCAGAAAACCCCCAAAACAGTATTTCAAGAAATTAGAATAGTGTGTCGAAAATCAGCATTTACTTCAGTTATTTCAGAGAATGAATGTTTTAGACTGAGTGTCACACTATCATCTAATTTACTCAAAACACCTGCAAAGTTTATCTCAGTTTGGGTCAGTATGGGGAAGACTGCAGACTTGACAATTGGCCAGAAGACCATCATTGACACCCTCCAGAAGATGGGTAAGCCACAAAAGGTCATCGCTAAGGAGGATGGCTGTTCACAGAGTGCAGTGTCCAAGCATATCAATAGAAAGTTTAGTGGAAGGGAAAAATGTGGCAGGAGAAGGGGCACAAGCAAAAGAGATGACCGTAGGCTTCAGCGGATTGTCAAGCAAAGACGATTCCAAAATTTGGCGGCGATGCAGAGGGAGTGGACTGAGGCTGGAGTCAGTGCTTCAAAAACCACCACGTACAGACGTATCCGGGACATGGGCTACAACTGTCGGATTCCTCGAGTCAAGCCACTCCACTCATTCTCTGAAATAACGGAAGTAAATGCTGATTTTCGACACACTATTCTAATTTCTTGAAATACTGTTTTGGGGGTTTTCTGGAGCTGTAAGCCAAAATTATGAAAAATGAAACAAATAAAGGCTAGAAATATTTCACTTTGTGTGTAATGAATCTATAATCTATGAAAGTTTCACTTTTTGAATGGAATTATGGAAAAAAAAAAAACTTTTCCATGATATTCTAATTTTTTGGAAAGGATCTGTATATATATACAAACCCCAATTCCAAAAAAGTTGGGACAGTGTGTAAAATGCACATAAAAGCAGAAAGCAGAGATTTGTAAATTCTCTTTTATATATTTAATTGAAAAAATATTTAACGCTTTACCTGATCAACTTTATTGATTTTTGTAAATATACGCCAATTCCGAATTTGATGCCTGCAACACGTTCCAAAAAAGTTGGGACAGGGGCAAAAAATAAATAATAAAAATAAAAAATACTAGGAAGTTCAAAAAACACCTGTTTGGAACATTCCACAGGTAAACAGGTGTTGCTATCATGATTTGGTATAAAAGGATATCAAAAAACTCTTGATATCTTATTTTCAGGTACTCTTACAAGCAATACTATAACCGATACTATAACCTCTCATTTTCCTATTGAACTCTATGGAAAAATTAGTCAGGAGAAACAACCCTTAAAGTGATGCATCACTTTAAGGGTTGAGGCTCTTTTAATACCTCAGACCCTCGATGCCTTACAGCCATTTCGCCAACCATGTGTTCATACCATTCCGGTGTAATTTACAGCTTAATCTTGTCCTACCCCCCCAATTTCTATAGAGATCCATTCAAATGCAGAGGGGTTATAGTATCGCTTTTTTCCTAAAACATACAACAGTTTCTATATGTTTGCTCCCATTTCTCTTACCTATATTTCTTACACTCTTTTATGACTGGCATGCCATGTATACATTTTAAGTTTTGTCTCGTTTTCTTTTATTAGCTTGATAATGAATCATAATTAGTTATTAATCATATTATTATCAAATAATACTAATTTGTCAAGTAAATGCTTCTTTTGTGTCAGTAATAAGTGATAACACTTTAGAGCTAATGTAGGACAAAAACTGAAAGCATTTTGGTCCAAGACAACCGGAGATGTGCACCTCTGCACAGCTGTGGGGAGTGAACACCTCCGCTCAAAGTGAACAGCTGAATAAAATAGAAGATCATTGAAATGAGTCTAGAATCCAACACTTGCACGTCACAAATATGGCGATACTAATGATTCCTTTTCAGTTTTTCTCTAATCACATTCCACTGATCAACTCCAGTTGTTGGGGACCAAAATGTTTTCAAATTTATTCTTATACATTTGTTGAAGTGTACTCACTTATTACTGATATAACAGCGACATGTAATTTATGATTTATTAGCATTTCATAACAATATGACTAACAGGCAATTATGGTTGATTGGCATAATTATAAAGAAAAACAAGTCATCATATAAAATGTACACATGGCACAAGATTCACAAAACAGCATACATAATCAGGTTAGGAACAGAGGTTGAGCAAACATGTGGCAGGTGTTTTATGTTTTCTGGAAAACCTGTGTTTCTGATATTTTGTCCACCCTGTCTGTGTGTCAGTGTCCACACACACACACACACACACACACACACACACACACACACACACACACACACACACACACACACACACACACACACACACACACACACACACACACACACACACACACACACACACACACACACACACACACACACACACGTCACTCCAGGGTGTGAAATTAACACCCACCACAAACCAAATTATGGTAAATATTTTGATTGTGGCTGGTAAAATTGTCTAATCCAGCAGACAGGCAGGTAACCAACCAGGTTGTGTTATGTTATATGCTATATTGTAAAAGGTAATGTGGCTGGTAAAATGTTGAACAACATTTTACCAGCCACATATACAAGTGAATCTGTATTTAGTTTAAAATTATATCCCTAACAAAATCCTGCCGACATATCCTTTCCCCTCCCATAGAACACCAATTACACACTACCTCAAGCATAAATACAGGTCTTTATTTTCACAGATAAAAGTATTTAGTTCCACACCAGCTGCGCTTAACTAGGGCACCATTTCCTCTGAATGATAGTTGCTTAATTAAGCAGATGTAACATTTCCATGGCTGTATATAAAGGAAAGGGAAAGATCTTGATAACTGAAACATTTCCATAACAAATGCACCCATCCTACTTCTGCAGGGCCTTAATTGGCCGGATCATTCAGTAGATATACGCCACGATGAAGAAAACATCAGGAAAGGCAGTGATGGGGGCCCCTGCCGTTCTAAATATAATGTTAGCCTTTACCCAAACACGCCGACATGCTAGACACAGCCAAATTCTGTGCTTTATGTGCACATCACATTTTTTTCTCTCTCCACTTTAATGAATTAAGCAGGTCTGCACCCCGCAATCTCCCAATGCCCCCCCCCCCCACCCCACCCCACGGCAGCTCGCGTAACTATCTGGTCCGGGATTCTTTTCTTCAGACCGAGAGAAAGAGAGAGAGAGCTAATTGCGCCCATGCATCAGTATAAGCGGCAGCGAGCAGGCAGAGCGGTAATTAAATCCCGCCTTCAGGACGGAGGCTGAGCGAGCAGGCTCCGCCCCACCCCCTTCAGCTGAGCTCCACTCCGCGAGGCACTTCCCCCCTCCCCTCCACAGCCACTGCCATCCTCCAGCACTCTCCATATCTATCTCCATCTCTCCATCTCTCTATCTCTCTCTCTCTCTCTCTCTCTCGCTCTCTCTTTCCCTGCCCACGCCTCTCTCTCGCGCGCTCCGCACACAAAGCAGGGACAGTGGAAGGCCCGGGGCACAGAGGAGGAAACGGCGGGCATGGAATGGAACCTCAGAAGGATGGACAACGAGCTGAGGGAGATCAACCCGGACCTGCTGCAGCCCAGCAAGAGCTTCAAGAAGCCGTCCTCGGGCACCATCACGCTTAACGTGGGGGGCTACATGTACGCCGCCCAGAGGCAGACCCTGGTCCGCCACCCGGGCTCCCTCCTGGAGGAGGTCGTCGGCGGGAAGAGGCCGGTCCAGCACGTGGACGGCGCAGGGAACGCCTTCCTGGACCGTGACGGGCCCGTCTTCCGCCACGTCCTCAACTTCCTGCGCCTGGGGGAGCTAGTGCTCCCCGACGACTTCAAGGAGTCCGAGCTCCTGCGGCGCGAGGCGGAGTACTACCGGCTGAGCGAGCTGGCGCGCGCCGTCGAGGAATGGGACCAGCGGCGGGCCGCCCGCCGGGAGCCGGCCCTCCTGGAGCTCACGGACAACTCGGAGCGGTCCCAGGGCTTCCGCATCTACTGCAGCGACGCTGGCTTCATCGACAAGGTCAAGGCTCGCCTGGTGCAGGTCTCCAAGAGCCGGCTGGACAGCTTCCCCGAGGAGTTTGAGGTCTCGTCCAACACCGTCCAGTTCCGCCACTTCATCAAGTCGGAGATGGGCTCCCGGCTGGTGCTGAAGGAGGACAACACCTTCCTGTGCACGCTGGACTGCCTGAAGCTGGAGACCGTCATGATGGCCCTGAGGGGAGGCTACCGCCTCATCACCAGCCTGGACAGCTGCCGCGGATCGGTCCTGCAGAGCGAAGCCCTGCACTTCGTCAAGTGAATTGCCCACCCGCCCACAATCCCCCCCCCGAACGCCCTTCTTTTGCCCGAGCCTCCCTCGTCAGGACGACTCCGCGGCCACTTGGGGTACACCTTTTCTGCTCGGTTACACTGAGTTTGTCCTTTTACCCGAGAGCCTGCGCTGCTGTGTAAGGCAAGTATATGTCGGCAGTGTGCGTGTCTAGCCTGTGTTTAGATTCTATGTTTGGTTACTTTCTGTCAGGTTCTCTGCCGCTTCCCACAAGGAGAGTTGTGCCACAGGTTGATGAGTATCACAGATTTTTCACACTGCATTAACGGTACTCATACCGCCCATATTTATCCAATGATTTCATGCAAAGCCATACAATTATGTACGGAAAATCTGCTGTGCCCATTCATTCATAGTGAAACCAATATAACAAGCACACTAAACTACTATGTATAAAAAGGTATATCTGTAGTTAAAAGGGATTAACAAGTGAATGTTTTTTTAAATGCATGTATAAATGTGATAATTATTGCAATTGAAGCCATCTTGCTGTTTGTATTTGTAAAGTGACCCTCAATTTGTGTTATTATGGACCTGTGGCTTTTCCATTAAATAAAATGTGAATGATACTGGTCGATACTGGTCTTTGATTTAATCTGATGTGGGGTCTGAGGGAACGTGTCGCAACATGCAGTCGCTTTGGATTTCTGCCAATTCATGCAAAGCCTGGGTGTATTAAAAAACAACGCAACCCTGCTGTCTCGCATGAAGGATAGTGTCGCCGTAAACGTAAAGAGTCTTCAGTGAGCTTTATTACAGAGCTGAGAGTTACAAATGTTCGACTTCACTTCTTATCCTACCCCTCTTTCTAATGCTTTCATTTATTCAGGGACTGAAGGCATCCTTGACAAGGTTTACGGTGTCTGGGAAGAATCATTTTAGAAACCGGGCACTTATATACTTACACAGCCGGTTACTGCTGCCATTTCATACCTGGGATATAATTCTCTAATTCAGGCATCATACATACGCTAATTATCTCCGTGGTTGGTTTGTGTTGACTGAGAAGACGTACCAAATTTTAGTGGCATTGTGGCAATTTTCTGTAGACAGTATTTATAGACAGTAGCCTACATTTTCCTTCAATAATACTACAACAATGTAGGCTACTTCAAGGTCTGAAAAATGTGTGCCACAGGAATTGGTGAAGGAAAAAAAGAAAAAACATTCATTTTAACTCGAGAGGCTCCACATAGCAGGGAAAAAAAGCTTATTGTTTCCCGCGGCGTTCCTGGCGTCTAGTATCCCCCACTCGTTTCAATGTAGGACAAGACAACACAAATGTTCCTGCACACTAACTGCTGATCAATACAATTATCACTCACTGCTGCTTGCAGATGTACACAGAGGAAGTGCACCACAGATAAATTGCCTGGATATACTCAAAGGGATTCTTCTGGCAAGTTCTCAAGGGTGAGGTATCCTTCCGTTACACATCAGTGATGCAATTTTCTTCCTGATTAACCAGGAAAAACGGAATTTCACCCCGTTTGGAAGGGTACGCCATAAGCACAAACACCAAGAGCTTTACCGCTCTCCAACAACTCACGGCAGGGCTAACGTTCAGCGTTAAAATCATTCCCTGAGTTTTCGACTCAATAATATAACAATGTCAAGATCTTATCTAATTACATTCGGTTTAATCAACAGATAATAAAGTGTGTGCTGAGAGCAAGTCATTATATTTGTGTGGCCTCCAAAATGTGTGTGTGTGTGTGTGTGTGTGTGTGTGTGTGTGTGTGTGTGTGTGTGTGTGTGTGTGTGTGTGTGTGTGTGTGTGTGTGTGTGTGTGTGTGTGTGTGTGTGTGTTTGTGTCCTCGTTATCGAAAAATACTAGACCAATGCCACAGAATTACACCATGTTATTCAGTGTATACCAGCTTTTGCTTCACATTTCATGCAGAGACTCTTAGCTAGAGCGACATATGCAACTTTTTAGTTACCTGTGTTTAGTTTTTACATACAATCAATTTATACTACTGGAAATATACTAAGTTAAATACATGGTTACAACGGCAGCGCCCCAACAGGGAATGGAACCTACAACCTTGTAGTTGCAAGCCCAGTTCGACTAATATATTAAATTCTGAACTAATATACATATATAATTTGTTTTAAAAAATCATGATCCGAATACATTAGGAAAAATTAAATGCTTATGCATATGAAATTTTTATTCATCCCTGCAACAGACAGTCACGTTTACAAGAGACAGGACCGTCTCATTCTGGGTTGATGAATACATACCGTGTACTGCCCCTATTGTGCCCATTATAAAACTTTTCAAAAACTCCCGCTGTAGGTGATTGTTTGTGGTTCTGGGTATTTGTCTTATTAATGTTGTATTCTTTGTCTCTGATGCGTTGATAAAGCTGTCCAAGGGCACTACACCTTGGATCTATCAAGCAAAGCACAAAGAGCATCAGACAAAGTGGCAGTCAAGCCTGCTGTCGTCTTTACAAAGCTCTGGACATCGCCCATCGGTGCCGAACCGCAGTGCGACGTGTAAGAAATATCTGTCCCTGATGCCATTATATCTGCTGGACACACATTCCCTTGACCTTATCATGATTACAATACAGTTGGTACACATTGATTAATAGTAGAATGCCAACCGAGATTAGGGACTATTCAAGTGAAAAGACTTGCTAATTCGATCGGCAGGATGATCAATGCACTGTGGCCCTAATTGAGATGGGCCACAGATTCACACCATCATGTGTATTAGTCTAGCTTACCAGTCTTTATCAAAGCTTAAGAAAGGTATAAAAAAAATACGGAAATGCAGAGAATCGGGGTTCAGCCTGACTGCTGAATCCGAAGTGCCGTTCGTGTGCTTTGTCACAGCTGGTACTAGAATAAAGGACCTTGTATGTTAGGCTACATGAAGTCCAAGAGAAGTCCTTTTTTCCTTACAGACATGAACCACTGTTGGAAGGGCCGTGTCGCAGCATCCGATTTGCCGCAAAGGGACATTTTTACGATGCCCGTGACGACGTAAGAAACGTGAAATTGAGGGGCGCTTTCCCACGCGACGGCAGATGCCAACCGGTGTGTTTCCATGGAGAATGCGATGGCTGTAGCTAACGTCAAAGCGCAAGAGCAACCTTCAAACGGTCTACCCCTGGAGAGGAGGAAAGCAAACAACCTTCCGTGGTTGCGAGTCCTTCCAATGCAGCGTTAGGGTTGTATTTGCAGCAGGTTATTAAAACAAGAACCCCGTAATCACAATCGAAACATAACCCTGAAGAACTTGCCGGAAGAAAGGTCACCTCATTCTTCCTGCCTATCAAAAGGTCTGGAGATAATAAACAGCTGCACGCAAGTCAACACCTACGTGAGAGTGGGCGAGAAGCCATCTGCCTCAATTAAAACCTATGATCCAATTGACTCCCTGACGAAGGCAAAGCACATTGGGCTTTTTATATTCACTTGAACCTGCCGCCATTTAAAGGCAAGTGTGTTCTGCAGAACTGCACATGCTAAATGAATCGGGGCGGGGGGGGGGGGGGGGTGGCTGACTCGAGGCTTCAACAAAAAAAAAGCACTCAAAACATATGTATTAACATAAACATTTTTTAACACACCTCCATGTCTAGTTAAGGTTTTTTCTGTGACTTTACAACACAGTCCGTGTTAAAAAGTCTCCTTAGAATTGTGTCATTTGACACAAAATGTGTTGAAAGTAACACAGAAGCAATAACACAAAGTGTGCGAGATATCAACACATCCTTTTTAAGGGTGCAGCAGTTTGGCAGTGCTGAGTTCAAACCTCTGTGTCCCGCAGATAGGGCCCATTCATTTTTAATGAGAGACTGAGGAGTTGATTAGGCCTCGACGCTGGTTGGTGGAGGTGTAACCTACAGTCGGTGGGAAGCCGAGGCCTCGCGGGGGGTGGGGTGCAGGCGGGCTCTCGTTTCAAACGGATGAAACAAAGCTCCCGCCCACGTGTCTGCAACCCGCTTTCAGGTCTTTGCGCGGCCTGGCAAATCACTTATGCGTTTGACCCGGGGGCTCGGCTGTGGACTTGTTTATGAATTTACAGCAGAGGTCCACAGCCTGCAGCCCACGGCATGCATAATGCTGCAAAAATGAGACTGGTTGCAAAATATATAAATACAATACCATACCAGACCAGACCAATACAGCAAACCATGCAACGCTGTTATTGTGATTTTCAAGCTCTACAGACATTTCTCTGGTATAGTTTAATTTCCCATTTCCATTGTGGATGCATGAGACCCATATTGTCCAAAGGGTTAAGTACCACATATTTACAGTCAAAACCTGAGTTAACATTAGTCAGGGATTGGAAGGTATTACCTAGCCAATCAGCTGTAAGGGTAATGAGGGGCCTTATGGAGCCAGATTGAAAGTCCCGGTTTGGGAACATACCATTTATTTACCTGACTGAGCACACATGCTCTTTTACAGCAACGCCCTGTTAACCCCCCCAATTAGCCTAACCTGCATGTCTTTGGATTTGGACATGTCTTGGACCATAAGATGACAACACAGTGTCCCTTGTCAAGGCACCGGGACACTGATTTTTTTTCTACATGTTTGAAGACTGCACCCTCCCCACTATACCTATATGATTTACGGTTTACGTACTGCCTATATTTTCCCCTGTATGGCGTCATTACAGTAATTTATTGTTTTCAATAAGCTATTGTATATTATTGATATAAATATTATTTTGTATTACTGTGTTATTGTAAAGAAAATTGAACCAGTACTGTAACGCAAATTCAACCATTATTATTATTGGCCTGATAAGTCCTCTACAAATGACAATTTGAAATCATGATGACCATTATTATTACCAACACCACTTGTAGCAGAAACATCCATCCTTCTCAAGAGGTCATTTATCTGTGCCATTGTAACCAGGCTAAACAGAGCTACAGCCGCCAGGCAGGAGGGGGGTAAGGCTGCTGTGACTGATGTCTCCCCACCACATCACAGAACCTGAGGTGCTTTCCATTACGTACGTACGTACGCACGCACGTACGCACGCACGCACGCACGCACGCACGCACGCACGCACGCACGCACGCACCGGCTTCCTGCGTCCCCGCAGAACGCGCGCAAGGACGGCCGGACCCCTTCCTTTCGCCACCTGAGCTCACGTTCGCGGGGCGAACCGAGAGGACTTCAGCCGGGAACACGACACCGTGTTCCCCTCAGCAACAGAAACACCATGTTCCCTCAGCAATAAAAACTGACAGATGGAACAAAAGGCTGAGTATCAATGACTGCAAGATTCAGACGTGTAAGGTTTAAGGCGGCTCCGTTCAGCCGCGTAACTAACCGTTAGCGAACAGGGCAGAGCGGTCCCGACTCCTGGTCCCGGAGAGCCACAGTCTTTGTAGAGACCTGGCGCACTCGCTTTTACTTGCATTTAAAGTGTTTTGTGTAAAGGCCAGGTATTTCCCACCTACTATTTATAAAACAATGTGCGAACAATATTCATTTTATATGTGTGAAGACAAGATAGGTGCCAGCACAAAATGCACATTACTCATTATTCTGTCCCACGTGGGAGGTATGCGAACAGAAGCAGACCCGGACAGCCTTCGCATTTTTCCTCTATGATGAAAAGACCAACAGTATGTTGTATAAAGGGCCACGTTTGACCCCAGACGAATAGCCCAGCTACATGGTACGAGTTGGGTTATTTGCTATGAGCCTATTTTACACGGTACTTGCTGCTGCTCTATCAGTCACGCTGGAGAAGGTCAAACCAACTAAATAAATCAGTCCCTGACTCAGAGAGAAAGCACAGTGGCTCATTAGCAAAGGACCGCACCGCATCTGTAGAGCTTGCTTTTGTTCTCTACTTTTTTTTCTGCACGAAATGATACCGCCGTGTCAAAAATGAAACTCAATTAAATGACAGCGATCTGAATGGTGGATGGCGGGCGCGAAAGGCAGCCGCGATCAGACTCTGGATGTGGCTGCGGTCTGAAAAACACGGAGCAGAGACGGACTGGGGTCAAGGTGCGGGGGTTGGGGTGGGTGGGTGGGGGGGGGGGCTCCGGTCCAGACCTGAGCGCTCGTGAGGAAGAGGAGAAACTCACCTGGAGCTCCGCTGTCAGATTTCTCTTCTGACTGGCCTACAGAGGGAGAATGCGCCACGGTCATTCAGATATCACAACAGGGGCACCTTGAGCAGCAGGCGTTAGTAAGGGGCACGCACACACACACACACACAACACACACAAGCGCGCGCGCGCCACACACGCAGATCCGTAAGCACGGTGCCACACAACCTTCAGCACTCCAAAACGCACGCAAATCTGCCCGAACACCATTACCGTTATTCGTTATAGCCGTTTCACACAAGTACGCGACAAGAGGGTTCGGCTTTGAAAGATAATTAAATGCCCAACCTTCTGTTTTAAGGCTGCAGAGTGTTCTTCACTGAAGCAGAATATGTTTGATGTTCTGTGGTAAACTTTATTTGTAGAGCCCATTTCATACGCAGCAACCGCTCCACAGTGGAACAGATAAAACAAAACATCAAACAGTCAAGTTAAAAATAATTAGATAAAAGTAATCGCAGTGGTTGTCTTTGTAGTGCAGCATTTCAGTTTACCTGTGCCTTCTGAGGTAACTTTTACCAGCAGAATACTATTCCAGGCAAAATGGCTGGCTGTTCCTCGGTTGAATAAAGAACACTGGAGAGCAGTGAAACAGAGTGTGGGAAGTCATTATTTTGCAAGGGTCAAACACCATTAAATTTCTCATTCCACTCACACAAAATTTTGTCCCATTAAGGAGACCACCAAAGCGCATTTCACGTGCAAAACAGCAAAGCGATGGTGACGCAAAACGCATAGGCGAAGCCAGAGAATCACAATCAGTAGCCTACAGAGCTCCCTCATTTACCACGGTGCGAACTCGACCGAAGCCCAGTTCTCTGAGGCGGTGACCAGCTCCGTGGCTTCCCGCTAGGCCTCCGGCAACACCGCCGTAATGAGGGAGCTAGCTCTGTACGCAGATCTGCGGCGGTAAGTGAGATATCAAAAGCAGCTTCTGGAAGCTTCCAGTTTCACGACCGGAAAGATCATCCGGCAAACCCGCATGACGCACGCATCGCGCGAAACAAAAGGGGAGAGCGACTCACTCCGCACCATCTGCTCTGCATTCAAAAGCGCAGAGGTATCGCCAAGCAATCCACGGCAAGAAGCTCTAATGACGACGGCCTAATGATCAGGGAGACCCAAAGTGAGCATCGACTGTCTACCAAACGCCCTCCTTAGGGCAAAGCGCTGCGCGTAAAAGTTGATAGAAACCTGCAGCCTTGACAAATTATCTGAAAGGAACTGTACGAAAAGCCGATGTACATCCCGAGCGGAATGTTAGCTTGGTCAGTTGTGAGAGGTCAACGGTGGACCCACTTAAAGGCTAAAAGGTGTGTTGCGCTTGGCTGACTCATTTATCTTCATATAACCCGGATGGGTCACGACATTGCCTACTGTCGGTCACTCCACAGGGGGTACGGATCAGAGAATCTGCACCACACCATCCCTAAATATACAACCTCTGTTGTCGCCCCAAAAACAACCACAGAACAAGTTCTCTATGGAAAGCCCTCAGCCCTAATTAATTGTTATGGAGTTTTTCATAGTAAATCCTGAATTTGACGCACATTAGCAAATTGCTCAAATTTAGTCAAGCCTGTTCACACTTAAGGAGGCAGCTAGAACTGTTGAAAGCACAGCAAATCAATGCAATAGATTTTTTATTTTCAGCACGGCTGGGTCATGCGCCGGGAAGTTGGTTTGAAACATGAAGGCTGCAGGTATAAAATCTAGAATGGGACATTTGCCTTGAATGGGCAAATTCTTTTGTGCAATTATACTTCCACAAAAGCCTGAACCTGAGATACTCCAGCTACATGAGTCGATGTTTAAACCACAGGCTTTAGACATTGGGTCACTCTAGACATGGTCGATTGCTAAATACATAAATAGAAGTAGCGAGTGAAACCTTCGCATTTAACGTGACATCTCACAAAACAGCCGTCGCACCACAATGTGGAGAAACACAAGATTAGGCTAATTACTGTAGCTTTGTGCAGCAACTTCAAGAACTGTATCCAGCTTCTCCACTCTATCACAGCTAGTGACTGTAAATACCATACGTGCATTCACAGTCCAAAATAAACTCGCAAACTTAGCATTTAAAAGCAGAAAGCCGCCCGGGAGAACAGTGATCAACACATTGAATCTTTTGAATAGTCCCCTGTCACCTGATTGGAGTTCCAGCACAGAACAAAGAGAAGCAAGGCGAGCGATTATCACAGCAGCAAATCCCGGTAAGGGTTCGAGCCTCAGCTCTGACAGCGACCCCACCAGGCCACGGGCGGTACTTACCTCTGAGTAGCTTTGAGAAGTCAAAAAGTTCAGTTAAGACAAGACGACAATCAACTCTACATTCAAAAAGGACAGTCAAAGACACGTTTGGCCTTTCATTTCATCTGCACGGTCCCTTTTCTTTAGGCCTTTTCATGCAGGTGAAACCACATTTATCGCTGAATCTCTGATTCTGGTGTTAGCCTGTGTGTTGATCTTATTATCGTTTCCAGTAACTTTGATAAGGAATCAAATCTGAATCAGTCACACAGTGTGTATGATTGGGAATGGGGAGCTGACACAATACAGTTGACCATGAACAGCTTGTAAAATTCACACCTGCAACCAGGCAAATGCTGGTAAAATTTTGGCCGATAAGATTTTTACTCTAACAGCCACTTTGGCTGGTAACCAACCAGGTTGTGTTATATTGTCAAGGGTAATGTGGCTGGTAAAATGGATGGTAATTTTTACAATCGACTAGCCACTCTGACCAGTGGGTGAAAAAGTTAATTTCATACCCTGACCATGAACCTGTAAGGATTTTGAATATTTTGTCAAAAATATAATGGAAACATCTATATGGTAATAGTCTACAATGGTAACAGTCTATATGGCAGTGGTCCCGAACCCTGTTCCTGGAGATCTACAGTCCTGTAGGTTTTCACTTCAACCCTAACAAAGCACACTTCATTCAACAGCTGGAGATTGCATTGAGCTGGTAATTAGCAGAATCAGGTGTGCCAAATTAGGGTTGAAATGAAAACCTACAGGATGGTAGATCTCCAGGAACAGGAGTTGGGGACCACTGCTATAGGAGAACTGAGAAAATGTGGCTGAGACCTGCTCCTTTGACAGTAGAGGGAGACCTGAAAGACAACGGCGTCAAAAAGCTCGACCGCACTCCGCAGAGCACGTGCCGCTTAAAAACACGCACTGTGGACTGAAGTCACAAACTGGGACGGGCATAACTCCTGAGATAAGCAACGTAGAAAAACCTCACGTTTTGTAGTTGTAATTCAAGGTGAAGTCTCCACCTTCAGGACAAAGCAAAAGCACTCTCTGCCCCCATACAGCGAATAGTTTCAGCATATCTGGATGCGTCTGCTCGAGTCTTTTCATCCTGAACGGTGACAACTGAAAACTCCCTCAGACCGAGCGGGCTTTAAAAAGCGCGGAACATCTCCACAAAGCCCCTATTCATTATTAGGAGCGCGGGGAAAAAAACCTGTTGCTTAGCAACTATTTAATCAATACCTGTCATTTGTGAAAGCCTGGCAGAAAGCTCGTAATCCGGCAGATATGAAAAAGGGAAAGCAACAATTGGCATTCCACACATGTTCCAGCTGAAATCAAGTCATTACCCGGAATAATAGGCTCAGCTGTTCCGAAATGTTCCCATGTACATCTCTAAAGATTAGAATCAAATTACCGTATGATGAATTTACTGGAAGCTTCCAGTTTGGGCGCATGGTGAAAATGCGTTCCTGTACTGTGCAGCACCCGTCTCCGTGCTTTGCACCTTTTTAAAATGCATTAAACAAAAACCATAAAGACAAACATCACACCTTTTCGTTTTCATCGTCCGTACTGGACTGCTAGTTAGAGCCTGAGGACCCTATTCCGTTCAATTAGGCTACTCCAGACCATCTGTAATAGCCAGTATAGGTCCTGGACAGCTGTGGTGTCATTTCTCATTTCTTTCAATAGACATGCATAAATCTACCATGGAGGCCAATAATCACAGAGCTACAGAGCCAAGTGCACCATACAGTCCAACTGTCAGGTCCATTCTCGCATCATCAGCATCAGAGTTCCTACTCCAATCAGAGTATCGGTATATTTTGTGCCTTCAAAAGGTACGCTTCACTCCACAGTGGCCAATGACTTTTGGGACAAACCAGTGAGCTGTCCAATTAGTGCTAGTACACAGATATAGAAAGACTTAAAGATTCAGTGGCATCATACTGGTAATTTATCAAGAAAAAATGGGACGCGTTCACTTGCTGCAATTTGTTTTTATTGTTAAATTTTCTCTCAGACTTTTCAAGGACAGTGGAGTATTTGACCAATTTCCATGATGTTTTAGTATTTTCAAGGATATTCAAGGATCGTTTTAACCCTGGTATCAACCCAAGTGTTGAGTCTTTTCCTCCCTGACCAATGTCAGTACAGCACAGCCCAACCGCTATGTCCATTCTGGGATTATTAAGAGTCAGTACTGAACAAGCCTAACGTTTATGTCCATTCTTGGATTATTTGTGTCAGTGCTGCAGAGAGCCCAACTTTTGGGCCCATTGAGACGTTATATCGGCGATGGTGGTCGGATCTGGGCTCTCACCTGAGGAGGACTCCGTAAACACAGCCAGGGTCTGGCCGCCCACGGTCTGCATGGTGAACGGGTGTTCCCGAGGGGCGCGCACAGTCGTGGCCTTATCCCCTATGGTGTCGATGGTGGTCAAATCCTCGTTCAACGTGAAGGACACCTGCGCAGGGAAACAAAGAGGGAAGACGCCTTCAACCAGATCTATTCCATTTCTGAGAGAACAGCAGCAAATGCCACACGTACATCTTCTGCATTACCAAACTATTGCAGACTGTGGAATTAAAGAAAACCTTGGGGACAATCTCATCCTAATATTGGTCTAAACCCCAAAACATTAAAAGCAGGCCACAAACACAGTCTTCAATACAGACACCGTGGTATACAAAGCACTAAAATGTACTCATTTCCAACTTCATCATCAGTGAAAACTGGAGTCTTACCTCTGCTTTTCCTTGATTCCTTTGAGAAAACAAAGAAATACAGATTAATAAACTCTTGGGACTATTATTTTTTTCAGCTACATTCCAGCAAACACAAAGTACATATTTGCAATAAATATTTATCACCTCAGTTATTTGTTTGCTAACTACACGGACTTGCTAATACTTGCTACATCTGTAATGCAGCATACAGCATACACCATTATTATGTAAACATCTTAATAAATGTTCAATAAATCAAATGGAAATAAACATCTATCCAGTTATAATGCCTTGATAATCTCCCAAAAAAAAAAACAACATGCTTAGCCAAAGTTTGCACTCACTTTCCGATTCTGAGTTTACCGACTTCTCCTCTTCCCGTTGCCTTGGTCCATTGTTGGGCAAGATACTTAGGGACCTATAAACCAGACACAATCATAAGTACAGTCATTAACTAGCTAGCTAATTAAACTACAGTATGTTGCATTGCCGTAACGTTAGCATAAATATGACACAAATAACGCATATGATTTGAAACAAGCTCTCACGTATAAAACCTTGCAGGATTAAGATGCTATAATGACCAGAGTGACATAATGTAACTTACAGGGATGTCAGTTTCCAGGAAGCGGGCTATCAAGCAAAACTTTCTCAGAGCGTGTCCCAACTTCAGTAATAACTTACAGGTAAGGTAAGTACAATCTGATTTAGATTGTAGGTAGCAAGCCGGCTAGGTTAGCTAGTTAGATGAAGTGCACACCTAGGGCTTGATTTACTAAGACCTTCAGCAAAACCAATAACACAAACAATGATTGGTTATGGTATTTATTTTGCACCAATCATTGGTTGTTTTATTGGTCTTGCACCAATCATCGGTTGTGTTATTAGTTTTGTATGCTAAAAGGTTTTGCACACGCTAGTTAAATGCCCTAATGTCTAGCTTGTTTGCAAGCTACGTCATGTACGTTATGTCCATGCTTTTCATATATGTGAACAAGTAACGTATTTTAGCGAAATGCATATCCATAGCGCTCTCAAAGGGCCAATCCCGTTATTAATCCTAATTTCCGTTAACTTTGCTAGCTATTCTTAGCGGCTAGCTAAAGCTACCGTTATCCGAGTTGAACATGGTAGCTAATTTATGTTATGTATGTGGGCCGCGAGAGGGGTAAGTTAGTTACCGAACAAGTTATCTTAAGTTAGCTACATATGACGATGTTTTCCCTAAACATAATGAGTGGTTTAGCGAGCTATCTTACCAAGTTCATAGCTAGCTTCAACAGGAACGGCATGACAGTTCGCGAGCTAACTTGCTAACGTTAGTTTGTGAGAACAATCATGGCTAATGTGTTAGCTACATGTGCAAACAACCTAAACACTCACCTTAACAAGCCAGACGCCAGTATTCTGCTTAGCCCCAGTTAAATCGACTTCTCCCTTTTCAGACATGTCTAATTATGTGCTTTTATTATTGTACTTGTTCAATAGGATTTATGATTTGCGTAAAACCACCTCTGTTTGTATTCACGCACACGACTCTTATCACAATGTACCGGTTTGTAAACTTATATGGTGGCTCTGACGACTCAAAAAGGACGATAACGAAACTAGGGAAACCGTACAATCAATGTTCTGCGGCTGCCTGTGCTTGTCTCTTGGCTGACACTTTGTGGATAGACGTGGCTTTACAGTAAAAAAAATTTTTTTCGAAATTAAAGTGCCATTTTCTATAATAACGTGAAACGAAAAAGCACACTTTATTACTTTTTACAATGTTTCAAATGGTTTCATCTTTTTTTTATTGAAGTAAAAAATTGAAGGAGCTATAGCGATGGGACTGGACTTACAATCAAGATTGGCCATTCCAATGGCATTACGGAAAATGAAGACACATAACATAAGTAGTTAAATAGTTTCTATCAGTATTTATTAATTTGCATTAATTTGCGACTTCCACCACATTTTTACTCTTCTTTAGAGGCATAGCCTACTCCATTAATTTATACAACATTATTCCTTTAATGCATGGAAGAAAAAATATACGAAAGCACACAAAATATGAAAGTATTAGTGAACTGAATGGCTCACAAGATTATTTGGCAGGAAGAGTATTATTAACATTTACAGCAGTGACAATGCAAGGAGGCTAAATATGACTTTATGCTGTTGTACTGAGTGGAAAGAGGATTCTAGGTAGCATTATATTTATTCAATACAGATAATTCTGAGAAAAAAAAAATCTCTTGAACCTTTTTTACGAAAATAGTGAATATATGTTTTGTTGTATAGTACTAGCGCATACGCTGCAAATACGCCTAGACCCATAAATCTGCAGGCATCTTATATAGTTTTTGAAGGTGAGAGATCAAGTTACAGATACACAGCTGTATCAGCCCTACTAAGCCCCTGAGACTCTGCCTGTACAAGGCTGTGGGCAGTGAGTCTCTATCGGTATGATTTAATCAATGGTTAGTGCCAATGGTTGTGGTAGAGTGAGCATCTGCAGTCACGTGTCTGGACTTTGATCTTCTTGATTAGTCATCAGCTGCAGTCCTTGCAGTTCTTTGCTTCCGTGGTTCCCCTTTGGTCCGTTCCGATTGATTGTTGGGTCTTGCTGATGAGTTATTTTCTTCTCTCACTGTTGTCATCCTTTTGCTATTTCAGGCCAAATTTCTGATTCTCTTGTTCTACAAAGTCTCTTTCCTTGAGGTAGCTCACTGAGTGTCTCTTACAGCATCAGCTGTAAATGCTTATTAAACACGACATGGTAAACATGTTAAATACGGCTATTAAATACTTATTATTATAAGTAACCACTAGGTGGCAATGTAATCTGCATTGAGGTACACGTAATGTTGATGAAGTACAGTATGTGGTTACACCTGAAATACTTGTGTGAATTAGTAATGTAAAGCAAGAGATGTAACTTAAATATTATGGAAAATACAACAAGTGGAAGCCCCCTTTTAAACAATCTATTCCTACACTATGGACAATAATAATCAAGTGTTGTGCCTTTTTTGAGTATACTGTTGTATTAGTCTAGTGGATTAATACAAGTAGAGTAGGTGGATTTTTCACTCAAACCTTAAATTACGCCACATTGCGCAACACAGATGATGAACTATTGCTGTAGATCCCTTTGTTCTGAGTACATAAAAGGCGGGTTCACCAGATGCTCTGCAGATGGGTGAGTTTAAATATTCAATGCACAGTGTATGTGAGGTCAAAATGTCCTGCAAATGCTTGATAGGTCAGAGGTCATGCTAGGAACAGTAAGGGGTGAAGAATCCCACAAAAGATGGGGCAGATTCCTGTACATTGAAATGAGATGATGGATGAAGACAAGCTCGCAGGGTCAACGCCTTGCAATGCCAAGTGTATGAAGGAACGACTTCCCAAACACATGTCCTAGAAACCAGCCAACAGGAGACTGGATTGAGTTCCTAATCTATTCCCTATTCCATTCAGGGAAATTAAATCCTTGATTGTTTGATTGATTTATTCATGGATTATATTTGATCAACACAATACAACAGAATCATATATATCACTAAATACATATCGTATGATGATTGCACTTAAAATTATCAAGAATAAAACAATAAAATCATAAGACATTTTGTGGTCCTTCCTTACCAGTATGTGCTTTTTGACCTGTGGAGTGACAAAACTAATGAAATTGCTGAAGCCCAGCATTCACAAAGAATCACTTTCAGGATTTTTGCTGCAGTTACCATGCACCTTTTACCACCTTTTTATATTTTTGATTAGTCCCCAAGATATTTTTGCCTCTCCTATGGAACATATTGCATAACACAGGGCTTAAAACCTAATGGAACAGTGTTGAAATTCCTTGTGATGTATCCTGGCAGACTCAGACAGGGTAAAAAAAAAAAAGCAGAGCACAGGAAATAAAGTCTGAGTGCCCCTGGCTGGAATATCAACACATGACCTCAGCACTAGGTGGCAACGGCACTGTTTCGACAGCAACAGCGACCAGGGTCAATACAAGAATCCCGGAGCAGGAGTTTTGAAATAGGACCAGGTTTCCCCTGTCCATATCCAAACCTAATCCATCACAAAAAGTCAGCACTGGCCCTAGCTCTACGCTCATAGTCCTAGGTACTGTATTGGCCTCAGGAGCCGGAGGGCATCAGTTAAGTGATCGACAAACATGCTCCAAATGTCTGGGGGTTTAAATGACATTCTTAATCAGATTAAGAGGGGATTAATTCCATTTTAATGCTGATAGTCTGTTGATAGCCAGGCTTAAGAATGTGTGTCCTATTTTTTGAATAACTTCATAATTGAGTTTGGATTTAATTGCAGTGCCAATGGACATTGAGGCAAGCTTCAATCAAAATTGTTGGAATTAATATAGACAGCTTTTTTCTCTCATTTATATTTGGAATTATTACTGTATGAATTTATATTTATAAGCATATTTTAGTACCATCTAGTTCAACATAACAGCATATCCACCTGATATGCTGACACATCTACTCAAACACGTCTGAAGACTATCTGTGGTGATCTCATGATGACCATGAAAATCATAATGTCAGGCCTTGAGTGTGGCAACGTGTCTTAAATCTCCTTATCATGTTGATGAGCAAGACTATAATAATGCTGGGATCCCAGTCTTATCAGAGAAGGGCATGTATAAACATGTATTTTACATGCCATTTGGCAGAAGCACTCATCCAGAACAACTTATACAGCTTACATTCTTCACATGCAGTCAATTTACACAACTGGATATTTACTGCAATTTAGGTTAGCTACCTTGTTCGAGAATATAACAACATTGCCTGACAAGCCTGACATTGTGATTTTCATGGTCATGTTGAGATCACACCGGAATTTAATTTATAATCTTGGAATTACAAGCCCAGCAATCAAACCAGGAAATGTGTTTAATGTTTGACTTTTTAAACAATGTCTTGCTAGAATGAAAATTAAAATGTAATTAAAATTAAAGCATATAAGCTCACCAAAAGTGCAGATAGGGAGTGAAGTAGCTACATGCCACCATCCAATGGGCTGTGATGGTCACCTCGTTGACAGGGTTGGCCACACTGAAGCCTGTCAATGGCGGATGTGAATGAGTTCCTCCAGTCATTCAGGAGCAGAGAAAAGATGCTGTGGGCTACTGTATTGAGACTCAAACCAGTTGCCAAGCTACTAACCCCTCTAGGCGATTCCAGCACCTTTTACCCAATGAGGTCACATTGGGAAAGGAATGTGTATTCACACAGAAGATTTGTGAGTGAAAAAGAACTGGGGGAGGGGGTGCTGGGTAATGTGATTTTCAGCCACTCATTACACACTTGTTGCTCCAGTTCAAAAACTCTGTACAATAAATACATACCACACCAGTGAGAGAAATTACTTATTCACAAGCCTATTCAGGTTAATGATCCTACATAATTGCAAGATGTTCTATTCTTGTAGAGTAGTTAAATTCCTGCGCTTGTAGAGTTGGAGATCTGTGGGTCATGGGTGTGCCCATGGGTGTGCCCATGTATACAGATTTGCATTGAATTCTGGAAATAAGTGAATAACTTTCAGTTTTTAGATATCCTTTATCTTATTAACTTTCTCTGACTGTATTATTTTATGATCACATTACTGAAAATGGTAGTGTGTAGGGGTAACAATGTATTTAGATGCCTAAAACTCTGTACAGAAATAACTTACATCCCAACAAATAAATCTACCATTACACCTGTGGAAATGCACTTTCATATCAAAAATCAGGTTCTCGCTGTTCCCGTTCTAGGACGTGAACTGTGATAAGCAAATGTGTGTACGCAACCACAGGTTTCTTTAAAATTTCTTTAGGTGGGGTGCTTAGTCATAGAAGGCCAATGAATGGAAAAAAAGTTAAATAGCATCACCTATATCCCAGCAACATTTACTAAGGTATTTTAATTCATAAACTAAAAAAATGGAATGTTATGAGCATTTTTCCTGATGAATTTTAATTAAGGTCTTTTGACTCGACTTGAGGTCAAATTCCTTGAGGTGAACTATATCAGGGCTGTTCTCCCATTTAAAATTTTCTTCTACAGATTGAGAAAGGAAAGATTTGATGCTGTCTGGCTTTAAATCCACACATCTGGGGTTGAAATTGTTTTTTTCTTATTTATTGTATAGATTGCTGAGTCTGAAAGCTCAACTCTCAACGTTGACAAATGATTGATTGGTTGAGGAAACAGACACAAAACAGACATAACAATTATGGCAAGATGTATGTGAGGTCAACAGAGGAGGGCACAACCTTTGGTGGAAACCATGAGCCCTACAGAAGCAAGCAGGTGACTGGGCAACTCCAAGGCTATGTGAGACATTCCACTGTGGGCTGATGTGATTGGTAGACCTGATCAACTGTGTATTTTAAATATAACTCTTTGGGAAGTGTAATGCAAATCCCCAAGGAATTTCAGCAAATAATTCAAAATAGCATTTCCATGGACTTCTTCTAAAACTAATACTTTATCCTACAGCTTTCCAAGATACTCTCTTTGAAAGTGGTACTTCATCCTTATAGATGACCCACAGACTACATCTAAAACTTAATCCTTTAGCTTTCCCAGAGAATTCCTAAACTGGTTCATGATCCTATATAGCCATTTCCACAGGCTATTCTAAAACTGATACCTGATTATATAACTTTTACATTAACCATTCCTTAAACTGGTACTAGATCCTACACTTTTCCCAGATAATCCCTCTAATACTGGTAATTGATCCTATAGCTCTCCCAGAGAATTAATCTAAAACTGGTAAATATTTCTGCAGGTTTTTGAGCAGCTTATCTAGGCTGAGAGAGCCCATATGTCTCCCCTGCCAGACTCTGTTGCCTCAACGAAACACACTCCTTCCTTTATTAGTCTTTGATTTCACTATTCTGCTAGGATTAGCACTGTGATATAAAATGGATGAAATGCAATGGGAAATGTGTATGATTGGAATGGCAATAACAATTGCAATGCTTTGCAAGTCCTTGCATGTGCACTAAAGTCAAATGTGCAGTGATTAAGTTGTCATGGCTGAAGCCCTTCGAGTGAGACCCCCCCCCACCCCAACCCCCCACCCCCGCTGTGGAATTTTCCCAACACCACACTTTTCTCCTTCATCTGTGCTGCACGTGTCTGCGGTGCGATGCAGGCAGAAGTGACGTCTTGGAGGACCTTTAACAGACGTTTTCTCATGTACGGTTCAACGCTCTTCAAGGTTCATTTCAGAGACAGTTTACCCAACCCTGGCCTTGGAACATCCAGATCTTCTCATCGCCCGAGGTTGGGAAGGTAACAGAGGAACACTAGCAGATGGAAGTGAGGATATGATGAAAGTGTTTGCCCACTTTAAAGATGTCACCCTGTCTCAAGCCTAGGTTTATTTTCTGGTTTTCTTATCTCTATGCAGTCCTTTTTGCATTGAACAATGTGGCAGGTTATTATACACTTATGTGAAAGACATTACTAAGTGCTCTACTATGACATTTTGCTGTCGTTCCTGTACCCCTTGTTACATATGCTATTTCCATAGCCCCCCCCCCCCCCCCCCCCACATACATACCTCTTTAGTCATTCAACCAATCAGGTACTCCTAGGCTACTAATGATTAACCTTTCATTTATTTCAGTGTAGGACAGCGTCATCAATATCAGAGTAATTCAAAGTGCATTGTATGTGCTAGCATGCAATGTAAAACGTGTGTACCAGATAAGCAATTTTAAGTTTAGTAATCGTTGTGTAGTGTTCTTTTTCTCCGGTGCTCTTTGGTTAGGTGTGTCTTGTCTATTTAAATGAGTTCTGAGTGATTTCACATCAATATTGTCTGCTCAGATGAAGCCCATATGGAGGTTAATTATTCCTAATTATTCCAAAGGCAAGGGCAGCTCAAATCGAAGCAGGTAGCTTGATGAAATGCACTCTGGCAACGTATTACTTTGCAGATACTGTGGGGAAAGCACCTGTCTGCAAGCATTTATTTTTCCACCCCAACTGAGAGCACAAACAGCAATCTCAGAGATGTGATTAACTTACTCAATGAGGGATCCATATCATCACTTGTATTACGCACCGGGGCCAGATAAATGGCAGATTTTATACTCGGCTACTATTTATACTTGCCTGAATAGGAATGAACAATCCACCATGACAGTGCAAATAGAGTTTATGCATACAACATAGCAGTGGCAGTCTGTAGACTTGTGTTTGCCAAACAGTTGTAGACACAAAAATTGCCTCTCACTACTTCCTTCCTTATCGGACTTTAGTACTGGAAGATTTCCTACATTTGCCATATTACTTTTATCCACTGTTTTTGGAACACCTTATATGTCATAAAACTTCATGCTGAAAATACATTATGTCCTATGTTGACATGATACTATGTTCCAGAACAGAAATAAAGGAAGACATAAAGAAAACATGCTAAAACAACTGCACAGTATTTTCAAATTGAACCAATCTTCTGAGATAGTGTTGCCATTGCTTCTACATACCATAATCCTTTTAATCACATGGGTTGGTCTGCATTCCCAAAGATCCTTTGCAAATACAAATAGACAGGCTTTGAACAGACTGACGCCATGATGTGAAGGATTTAGTTCAGGGTCTAATTTATGACTTGGGAACATTTCAAATAACACAGTGGTGGTTGTGGTGCAATGGGTGAGTCAATGTGGGAAGGAAATCTCATGAATGAGTGTGTTGGGTCACATGGTGTCCTAAGGTCTAGTACAACAGACTCAGATTTTCTGCTAGGCAGGACGTCCCGCAAAAATAAAGACGGCATTTCGACTGAGCAGTGGGCCTTCTCATTGGCTCCTGTTCAAAGTGACTGAGCACAGTTGAAACAAGCACAAAAGTGTGGACATGGGACCCGGTGGAGCTACGTTTGCCTGGCTGCCTGGGGGTCAAACTGTTCCTCTCCCCTCATAAGTCTTTGTTATTTCAGCCATTTTTTCCTCAGTTCAGTTTAGTTTCACTAAGGAAACTACGGCTTCATTTGTAGCATTCAAAAAACCTTTACATGTGCATACAGTTAATTCTTTCTACACTGAGGAATACAAGGGTTGTGTCTTAATTTGTCCTTGAAACAAATGCAGTGGACTCAAGATCTCAAATAATAATTATCCCTTGTTACCAAAGCGCTGTTGACATTTTTAAAGCCTAAATTACACCTAAAATCACCTGTACAGTCGTATTTATTCCCATTGTTGGTCATTACATGGCTGTTTATGAGTGTTTACAAAATGAAAGCAGAATCCAGTGTATAAATTGACTATTATTGCTCTGGTAGTACAATGGCACTCTGTGTGTGCTTTTTGTTGCAGAGTGCCAGTGTGATTTAAAGCTGCTGACAGCACCAGACGCTTACATTGCAATCAGCTTCAGCTCCCGCAGTCAGTCTCTCTCTCTCTCTCCATCATTAATATGGTTGGGTACAGGCCTGTCTTGCCTGCCTCCCCATTCTGGACACTGTCTGCCAATTATGGAGGGCACGCACTCATTTTGGAGGCACATGAATGCTTCCATCTCATGCTTGCTGCTGTGCTACTCCTACAAAACAAACCCTTTCTACTTTATCAACGCAATACAGGTATGAAACAGTGTGAGTTAGGATAGCTTCCAAATACTAACACAATAGTTTGATAATATATATTTATATATATCCATTACATGGTACAACAACTATTTTTGATGATAATTCTCCTGTCTGGGGAATTCCTTCAGAAATTACTCTGCTTCTCTCAAACTAAAGAAAGGTTTAGGGGTGAAAACCTTATGTGTGTGCCTCCTGTGTGATCATCTATCATAAGAGGTGTGTGTAACTAAATATTTTTAAAATAGTTTTTCTGGTTCAAATACTGCCCTGTGGTTACTCAGCCCCATTGGTATTGTTTGGGCTCCACCCCCTTAGTGGCTGTTGATTTCTGCTGCTACTGCTAGGCTACTCTGTTCAGTTCAGTGACTTGTTTTCCTGTTTATACAGCTCTCACAGGATGGTCATAACATGATCCGCAGTGACAGCCTGTCCTCCGTGACGGCCCGGCCTCCATCACAGCCGACAGTGAATTGGATAAAATGGAAAAGTCTGGAAAGTAAATGGGTAAAGGAGCACTGCAAAGATCCTGTACAAAAGCATCTGAAACAAGGGCTTGTCTGCAAGTGTTCCAGCTATTACTATGACAGAGGCTGTATTCATGTGTACAGCTGTGTACCTTTCTGATCTGCAGATAAATGTCAACTCCCAGAACTCATGTACTGATGTTTTTCTTGTTTGCTGTTGTTAAGAAAATCAAAGTTGTTGGAATTATTGGAATTTGTTGTTTGAAGTTTGTTATTTTTAGGTTTATTTTACCATTGGGTACTATTGAATTTTGTTAAGGTACTGTATTTGACAGAATTTGCCTTGCATGTTGGAAGTACAGTATGTTGGTAATTATTTACAGTAAAGGCAGCTTGGTTTGGAAGTCTCAGACCAAAAAGATGAAGGCTTGAAGACATTAGAAAATGATGCATCCTGAAGACACCACATTTATTCATCATGTATATGGTTTTACTATCAGCATGCAAGGATTGAGATTTGCATTTTTACGGAAGGTGCAGCAGCCATTTTTGTGGAAAAATGCTTGGTTCTGCACAATCTGCAGTATGAAGTACCTATCTGCAGTATGAAGTACCATTGTGTGTGTGGGCTCGTCTTTGATCCTATGTGTTTTGTAATACTAATCTGTTTGAGGATATGTTTACATATTCATATTTCCAATTTTCTGCATTTAGCTGGGTGTACTTTCCTTTTTTTTTTTTTAGCCCAACCCATAAACACTACCCTTCTGAAAAACCCAGCATAGATCAGTGAAGATGACTACCAGCTTGACCAGCATAAAACCAAAACTGCCCACCAGCATTAAGCTTGGAACTTATGCTGGGTAGGGGTCAATTTTAAAGTGTTGAATAAATAAAAACATTTAAACATTTTTACAAAATCCTTAATGATGGACATGTTTTGTTGAAGGTTATTCCCTGTAGGCCTGTACATCAACAAAAAAGCATACCATGTTGGCTAGATAGCTTGTTGTCTTTGACACTAATTACCACAAGTTTAACACAGAATACTGCAAATCAAATCATATTATAGTCATACTCCAGACTAATTAAAGGAAAATTCCAGGCTAAAACACTTTTGACTTTGTTAGATTTGCATATTGGTGACGTAAAACGCATCCCAGGTCCTGTGTTGTGTAGTATGTCACTTTTCCGCAGCTAAACTAGAGTTATGTAGATGACATGACATCACACAATGATATTGCCGGCACACTGCAGTTTAACCCCTTAGCACAGGTTACAAATTTGGTCAATTCTCACCCATTTAGGGGGTGTTCTATTTAAGGCTTTATAACTCCAGGTGTGAGCATTACAGAAACTTGGTAAATGACTTAAATCAAACAAGACAGTTGGACCATTGTACCATTTACAATACTAACTTCGATTAGTTTATTTTCATAACTTAGGTCAAAATAAAGTGCAACAAATGCAAAAAAAAAAAAAATGCTAATGAAAAATATTTGTTTTTCTTTAGTTCTTTAGAGAGCTACATATGTGAAACAGGTAAAACTATACATTTCCTGGGTCATAAACTCCATGTACACAAGTGTGCAATATCTGAGGGTGACAAGCAGAACTACGAAAGATTTATGATGCAAAATATAGGCAGTGTACCCTGTTGTCGCCTAGTGTCTCCAAATGTATCCAAAATGTCAAAATTTTGCACTGCTGTAAATCATAAAATAATCATATATTTAACCACAAATCAACTATGTTGGCTCATAAAACTAACTTTTGCATCATTTTCAAGTGGGAATTGCTATATTTTCATCGGTATTTGGGGATAGATATCTATGGGTCCAAAAACCTATCCAAAGCCTGTCATAAAATTAATAAAATATTTTCTGTCCATTATAAAGCATATACACATTCATACTCACTCCACGGAAAATTGTAAATTGATCTAGCACATATGCAAGATAAATTTGTGTATTTCCCATGCCCTAAGTGATAAGTATTGCCCAGGGACATACTGATACGGCATAGTGTATATTATGTATGATAAGATTCCAATAATATAATATTCCACCATCAAGAACATGCTGGCAAATGTTCAGCTTAAGGGCAAATCAAACATAAAGCATGACTGAGCCACCTATGAACGCTTACACTACAGTATGTGAAATGCACTCATAATTTGAAAATAATAATATCGAACATATGGCACAGCACTGTGTCGGAGTGGAAAAACTAACGTACATATTTGAAATATCACAAGCAGTAATATTTACATATAGAGGATAAAAATGTCCCTTATGCCTCAGACATATTCTCAGACAGAATCAATGCTATGGTATCTTGCTAATCTTCTGATTTACTCCCAAAATCCATGTAAGCAGGTGAGGATTTTCTCTTGCCTCGCTGACGAGTTAGTAAATTAGTAAAAAATACCAGGAAACAACTATTACACCTCTGTGAGCAAATGTAGATTCTAAGTTTTTTGTGTAAAACTAAAGAAATAAAACTAGAAATGCTGTTACGCCCGGCTGTATGCTGGCCATGTTGGTCTGGACTCTGCAGAATTGGCTCTCTACAAAATTGAGTCCTTCAAACCCTGGAAAGCCAATTAACGCTCAGAGTACTCAGTCCACCATACCGTATTAGGTTTGTCCTTTTAGGTGAGAGTAGTCAGCAGGGCTGCTCTGACTGAAAAGTTTGGGAAAAATCGCCTGTACCACCCCACCAGTCCCAGGAACGACCACACCTGCATATTTCTCAAAGGCCGCTCAGCCATCTTAATGGCTTCAACTTTTCTGACCTGTGGACGGAGCACCCAAAGACCCAGCACATATAGCCCAGATACTGTGACTCACCTTTAGCGAGTGTGCACTTGTCTGGACAGATGATTAACCCCACATCCTTGATCCTTGACAACACCTCTTGAAGATGATCAAGGTGCTCCTCCCAGGTACGACTGTTATGTCATCAAGGTAGGCGGCAGCAAAGCCCTTCATTCCCCTCAGGACTCTGTCCATCATCCTTTGAAAGGTGGCAAGGGCCCCAAGAAGGTTTAGAAGGGCATGACTGAGAAGTGGTAGTAGCTAATAAAAATAAAACCGTAAAATAAAAACGGTAATAAAAAGAGAGTAGTTTGTAATATGTCCTGTTCCTATACTACAAGTTGTAGTTTTTATTTCTGGTTTACTTCCCGAAATTGTCAGATGAGTGCACAGTTCTGTGGATGAGTGTGCTCCTGAATCCCCTCAACAAAACCCTGGAAATAATTGGTTCATCCTGGTATTTTAAGTGCCCCCATTTGTGAGAAAAAAGACGCCCACTCAAAAGCTTTTTGATGAAGTTGACTCAAATATGCGCCCCCAAAGGGGTTAAGGGATCGTATTCGGTCACGGCCTAGATGAAGGTCTCATTAAAAATAAATGTAAATGCTAAAACAATTTTTATTTGGTCATTGTATTATTTTTTTTACAGCACATTTTTTGTCCCCTACTAAACCATTAATAATATGACACATTTTGGATGTCAGCAGGCCTCTTCTGACACCCAGAACAGCAGTAATTTAACACAGGTAATTCCTACTTTGGGCAAACAGTCCGGTAACTTTCTCACCTGTTTGTATGAACACAGACACACAGCAACATAAACCATGAAATGTTAAAAATACATGCCCGTTTGATTAAAAAGTATCTTGTCATGTATAGCCTGTGAGTTACATCCATTCCATCCATCCATTATCCAGTAACCCGCTTATTCCTGGTCAGGGTCATGGGGGGTGCTGGAGCCTATCCCAGCATGCATCGGGCGAGAGGCAGGAATACACCCTGGACAGGCTGGATAGGCTGCCAATCCATCACAGGACACACACACAATTCACCACACACCACACACCATTCACTCACACACTCATACCTATGGGCAATTTTGAGTCTCCAATTAGCCTAACCTGCATGTCTTTGGACTGTGGGAGGAAACCGGAGTACCCGGAGGAAACCCACGCGGACATGGGGAGAACATGCAAACTCCACACAGAAAGGCCCTCGGCCAGGATTCAAACTCGGTACCTTGCTGTGAGGCGACAGTGCTAACCACTGCACCACCGTGCCGCCCCCTGTGAGTTACATTTCATATGAAAAGCAGATTATGAAAATATGTTTTTTAGGCAAATGTACAGTAAATTATTTTTATTTCTTTCCCCCCATATAAGGTGCGTCAAGGCCTAGAAATAGGACTTCCCAGATGGCTACATTGCCTTGTAGCAAACATCCTTTTGGTCAAATCAATCAGCTGAACTGGTCAAGATTGGCTACGAATGCAATGACATGTCCCCCTTCACACTTAATTTCATTTCCAATATTCCAAACTCCAATATTCACATTTTGCTATATTGCAAACAATTACAAAAAGAGAAGGACACTTTTTTTTTTTTACTAAAGACTAATCAAATTAAAGACTGAGATAGGCTCATTATTGGTGAAATTGTGGCACATTGCCACTAAAACTAACCATTTGGTAAGGTAAATAATGAAGAATTGAAAGAAAGCACATAATGAGCCAAACCTGCATTGTGTTAATACATTTAAGGAAATAAATATGAATGAACTTAAACACTCAACTACCTAATTAGGAGACTATTGATTCGCCTCATTCATTAATTTGATCAGTTCAAATACTTTGCAATATAGCACAATAATTAGGCTATACTGTGAGCATTGGACATTTATTCTACATGGCATGCATAGTTATTTCTGACATAATGTATCTTGGGTAAATAATCGCTCTAAACATGAAAAACACATAATTAAGAAAAATTAACAGCTTGTTAACTTGAGAACCACTGCCCTATACAATACAATTAGGAACTAGACGTGGCTGATGCTACCAAAGACAACGCCCTTGTGAGACTAGCCAGCACATAGCCTATGTGATTAGTGTAATCGATTCATCATGATCCGCCAAGCTCTGATTTTGTACACTAATTAAACTGCACGAGAACATCCGCAAACGCTGCAACACCCGCCTCTCGTCATACTGAAAAATAGGCGGCTACATCACACAATAAAAAAATGAACACTGCTAAATGGCAAACGGCAACGCAGTAAATTTCAGGAGCGAGTGTGTGCGCTCGGCATACTTCGTTCAGGACTCGTTTTTATTCGCTCATCATCGGTACTACCTCTCCAGTCTCTACACTCTCCGGAAAAGTTCGAGTTTATTCGAGCCCCTTCAACCTTTCCCTCCCTCCCCCTCTCTAGACTGGGCTTTATGTCTGGCTGTTTATAGGGTGTCAGTGAGCATGCGCCGTCGCCATGTTAGCAAGTCCTCCTCCCCCTTCGACTCGTCACTCAGTCGGAGAGGAATAGCTAACAAGCTAGCCACCAAAACTACAAGAAGGTGGCCGGTGAAAGGTCCCGTGAGAGGTATACAGAAAACATTGGATTAAAAACAAAGTAACGAGGAATGGATTAATCACTTGGCGTCAGAGTCAAATGGGAGATATTCTACCAAGAGAAACTGTTCATCGACTTGGGATTGTTTCATTTTGCGAAGATAAGAATTTTCAAATAATGCGACTCAATGCTTGGCAGTGATGGAGGTGGTCTGTCGGCGTACTAGTGGTGAATGTATTGTATTAGCTAACTGTATCGTTGTCATGAGAATATATTGAAATATTTATATATAGGTATACAAATAATACGTGGAAAGAAATGTTGAACTGCGTTTAAGAGCACCCATAACAACAAGCACCGAATAGCTGGATAGCCAGTCAGCGTTAGCTAGCATTACAGGCTCACAGACGCCTCGCTTAGCATAAGCCTGCTAGCAAGCTATTTCAGAGGGGAAACATTGAATTAAAATTTATGCCATTTTTGGGCTGTTATTAGTTGTTGCGCAAAGTTTTGCTGTCGAGCCAGTAATTGTCACTACGATTAGATCGTTACTTTCTATCAGAATCCAGAACTCTGTTACTAACTACCCCTGGAATTTTACAAAAATGCATCATTCGGAATCTGCAGGAGACTCCGCAAGCATTAGGAAGATGGCGCACCCGGCAATATTTCCTAGAAAGGGTAGTAACACCGGTAGCAGTAGTGCCTCTGCTTTGACAACAGCGGCTAGTGCGAGCGTTAGCAATAATATCATTCCGACTGACGATTACCAGTCGCCTTTGGTAATACAACCTCCACCCCCGGCTGGTTCGTCATCTCCTGGGCCCCAGCATCACCCACAAAGCCTTAACCTCCTCTCCCAATCCCAGCTGCACTCCCAAACTCTCCAGGCCGGGGCACAAGTAAAAAAGAAAAGCGGTTTCCAGATCACGAGCGTAACACCGGCCCAGATTTCCGTCAGCACCAACAACAGCATTACGGAAGACACAGAGAGCTGCGACGACTTGGACGAGTCGCACACAGAGGATCTGTCTTCCTCTGAGATCCTGGACGTGTCCCTGTCTCGGGCTACTGACTTGGGGGGGCCGGAGAGGAGCTCCTCTGAAGAAACTCTGAACAACTTCCATGAGGCAGAGACACCGGGTGCCGTGTCTCCCAACCAGCCCCCTCACCCACTCCCGCATGGGACTCAGCACAGGCCGATGGTGAACGGGACCGCGCATCCTCACCCGCACCAGCAGCAAAGCCATAGCCATCACCCCCACCTTGGGCATCGCCACCAAGTGCCCTCTTCCCAGCCAACCTCCGGCTTGCCAGTAGGGGGCGGTGTTTCTGTTGCTGGCACCTCCACCTCAGGGGCTTTATCCGGCGTCACTCAGAAGTTGCCTACAGGTTTGGTGGCCGCTGCAGAGAACGCGCACGTCAACAAATCTCTCGCCTTGGCTCAGCCTGTTGCTGCATCATCCTCAGGTACAGGAATGCCCTCTATGCCTGCGGTAGCAGCTGTTAACATGGTCAATCCCTCCATTAGCAACGCTGGTGAAGTGAATATGTTGAGGTCATCTGGCAGGAGCCTTTCAGCTGGTCTGGTGAACACTAAAATCGGTAGCACCGGCATGGATAGCAGCAGCCTCAACGTGAACTTGATGCAGCAGAAAAGCGGAGCTCAGGCGGCCGCCATGACAACAGCCGGCGTCGGTCCCCCTGGCATGATGAGGTCTGCGGTGGCGGGTGTCGCTCAGCCCCCTGCTGTAACTTCTGCTCCGCCACAACAGGCTCCTGCCCCTGCCCCTGCCCCCAACCCCGCCCCTCCTTCCGCCAGCTCCCGCTTCAGGGTGGTGAAGCTGGACTCCAACTCTGAGCCATTTAAAAAGGGCCGCTGGACCTGCACGGAGTACTACGACAGGGAGGCCCCGCCCCCGGAGGGGGGAGCTCCGGCCCACAGGGCGGCGGATGGCCTCAGGCAGCCCGTGGCCGAGGGAGCGAGCGGGGCGTGCTCGGAGCCCGGACACCACGTCGAAAACGCAGAAGCCCAGCAGGCCTTCCAGCCGCCCCCGGGCATCCAGAACCCCCTCCTGGGTGTGTCCCGGGCACACGTCATCCAGGACGCTGGGGTCCCCAAATCCGCCGCGGCTCAGCCCGTCCCCTCCACGCTGGGCATGGTGCAGCACCAGCAGGCTGTCGTCAACCAGGGGGCCCAGCAGCCGGCTCTGGCGGCCCAGCACCAACTCGCGTACATGCAGGCAGGGCAGTCCGCTCAGGCGGGCTACCCCCCGTCCGCCCAACAGCTGCCGCCCGCCCACGTCATGGCGACCGCGCAGCACCAGCCAATGGCGCAGGCCGGAGTCAGAGCACCACACCCACATCCGCTGTCCCACTTAGCGGGTGGGGCGGCTCCTTTGTCCGTGGGCGGCCAGCCCGTGGTCAGCGTGCCGTCCGCTGTGGCTCAGCCCCTCCCCCAGGGTCACCAGCAGCCAGTCTCCCAGGTCATCCCCCCTCAGGCTCTGAGCACGACCCAGCCCCACCCGCTTCCCGCCGAGCACCAGCTCCCGCCCAGGACTCAGTACCCAGGGAGCCAGCCTCCTCCCGCCTCCACAGTTGCACTCGGCCAGGCGTTCGAGCGCAAACCCGGCCATGCCCAGGGCCTGCCCTCCCTCACCGCCACGCAGCTGGAGGACGCCCAGCGCTTCCTCTTTCAGCACAAGTCCCTGCTCTCCCTGCCTAAGCTCGGGGCTGGAGAATGTGCCTCGGGGGCTGCCTCCGCTCTGGGCCCGGAGAACAGCGGCGGGGCCAATGCCTTACCTGCAGGGGCCGGCCTGTTCCCCCTGAAGAGCCTGCCTGTGGACGGCGAGGAGGATAGGTAAGAGCCCCCGTCACGCTTTTCGCTGTTAGCAGCAGAGATTCTGCAGGCTCGCCAGATACTCAGCTCCTGTTTTTCGTTCCTTCAGTCCTTCTCGGCTTTGTAACTGCAGGAGTTTCCGGTTGGCTGCAAGGGTTTCCAGTGCTTTTTCACGGTACAGAACATCCCTTGCCGCAGTTTTGCTCTTAGTCATGCCCCATCATGGATATTCATGAAACATCCAACTGGAATGTTTTGGCCTCATAGAAGAGACAGAACTTTCACTGTTGAGAATATGGAGCGGAGTGTCTGGTAGCTGTACAGAATCTTTGCTAACACCAGGAAACGCTGTCTGTTCTAGAAAGCGCGTGAGGTCACTTAAAAGCATAAGGATCTTTAGCATACCGCCAAATTAGGAAGGTAGCAGCTATACTTTGCGTGTCTCCCTCTCTCCACCACTCCCACTAATGATTGGACCCTCTCAGTAATTCGGCTGATTTTAGCCGACTGCTGGCATGCACAGCCTCCAATTCAGGTGTTTAAAAAGGCCCTGATTCAGGGGCTTTTCTGGCGAAGAGAGATTCTAAATATAAAGTCGCTTGCTCAGCCTTCTTTAAGGGAAATATTTAGATCAAATTACTGCTCTGGTCACACGGGGCTGGTTGAGAAACGACTGCTTAAGTGGGTTGTGGAATTCACTTTATTATTTTTTTTCCTCCTGATCATGTAACGAAGGCAGCATTTTGATACGGAGCTCTGTGGGATAAATTATTTGCCTGAATAAATGGTAGAAAGCAGTGTTTGTAGTCTGATGGGCCAACCGGTAAATATGTACTACGATTTGCCATGTTTTCATCGAAGGCAGACCTTAACATGCGAATGGCCGGAATGACCTTGCACCCCCCGCCCCACCCTCAACTCCTCGGATGGTATTGATTTTATGCGATGTCACGGAGCATGGCCGACGGCATACCCTGTGGTTCGGCTGGTTGCTAGGCTCCCGGCTGTTTGGGATTGGGTGATCCCGGTCACCGTGGCAGTGCCGGGTTCGTAGGCTCTCAGCGGGCCACAGTCATCCTCCTTGCGGTGACAGTTCTGGTCTCTGCCATGCCCCCCTCCGCCACCCCCCCCCCCCCCCCCCCCCCCCTTTTAACCCTGGCCGACCCGTTGCCTGAGTGACCAGGCATTCAGCATGTAAAGACAGTGGTTCTCATAAGTTTCAGAGCCCACAATCCACTTAATGAGAGAATACATTTACTGTGGCCCACCCCTTATTAAAATGTAGCTTGGAACAAAGTTAATTTAAAAAAATTTGAAATTATTTTTTGTTAAAGAAAGAAGCTGCATTTACACTTCAAATATCGCAGTCCGTGTATTGTAACAGTGTTGACAGGTGTGAATGTCAGAAGAATATGCTTTGCATACGGTAAGTTATTTTTCAAGTGTCATCAAGCTCTCACCTCAACCACTGTGTTGAGTCCAGTGAGGGTTAGTATCATAGGTTGTACAATTTTGGAAGTACAGAGCAATTATCTGTATTTAATTTGTACTCTGTTGGATGTGAGAATATGTTGAATCTCCAACACCCTCCAACATGTATGCCCATGTATGAGACATTGCACTGGTCTTCAAGAAATTTGCTGAAAAGAAAATGTATGCATCTTGACCGATTTCATATGCGTTTGACAGTTGATAATAAGTTAAGGCATCGTCAGATCACACACACACACGCACAGAATTCATAAGCAGATGGAAAGGCTACAGGTAAGCGTTCTGTACCTGTAATTTAGGTAATGCCTCTGCTTTGCTGCCGCTTGATTATATCCAGGGAAAAACCAAACTGTGATGGTTTTGCGATGGATTACTCAAAAGGTGAGCCATTGGCAAGGTTTTACATTCCATGTTGCATTAGTAGTTGTAACAGTCGTCAAAAAGATGGAAATTAACTGCCTGACAGTCCTCTTAATTGTTCCTCTTTTTTAATGTACAGCTTGGAACCGGCATTTATGGTAGGTTTGAGAAGTTGGCTTTAAGTAATGAAGAATTGTTGAAATGGCTTGGTTTGCTCTTTATGGTTTACCACTTTGATACCGTGTCCTTCCCTGTTTTTGTTGGCACCTGTTGCTGAAGCACTATGTTGACTAATAGCTTGAGAGTGTTAGACAAGGCAACTATAGCCTGGATGCCAACACAATTTGCCACTTTAATCTGTTTTAATGCTTGCTTTGAGGTTAGCACTGTAGGAATTGTAATGTAATGTTTTTTTGCCTCTGCAGGAGATGTTAGGTCAACTTGGGAGTTTCTAAATATCATTTCAGATTTGGTGTTTGGTTTTGATTGGTCCAGACAGTTTTTGTGTGCGATGGAGGACATTTTGGATACTTGGTGAAGTTTCTGATGTCCGGCTTTACAACGGCAGGTATAGGGCATACGGGGCTGTGATTTAAAGCAAGAAAATACACTTCTAGTAGCATTTCCTAATTTCAAAGCAGCTTACACAATGACAGTATTGTTTTGTGGAGGGACTGCTAGAGAATGAGAGCGGTTGGGCTCTAGAAACCGTCATAGCTGACACTCCCATGCTGTAAGCTGGGGGTCCTCCCATGTCTCAGAACTGCCAGCTCCATCTGCCATCTGATGCTGTTTTGACATTTAAACTCGGTTTACTTGCGTATTAACGCTGAAACCGCTGCATCCATTGGAGTTTTAGGCCGTTCCTGCTGTGCTGGTATTCCTTAATTGAAAGCACAAATTCTGACATGTGGAGCTTAGCCTAGGCTATACCATATGGGTAAATCTGGGGGAAAATCTGAATTTTCAATCTTGACTCCTCTCTTTCTGATATTTGACGCCCGTAATGTAACCTTGGAGCAATCGCCACTAGTGTACCTTCTGAGAAAAAATAACACAAACTATCATTAAGAAAATTAGGGACAAAGTGTCCACTCTACTTTAGGCCTGCCTATCTCTGCTTTCAAGACCTACAGTTTGACAACCGTAACTGGTAAAAAGCAATATATTGGTCTCATTGTAATCACAAAGACTCTCGACACGGGTCATGTTTTCGATACTTTGACTTAATTCTTTGCATTTTCCCCTGGAGTTACCCATATTGAATGTGGAGCGGGCTTATGGGACTAAGACGGCACAAAGCCCACAAAGAGAGCTACTCAAACGTTTCCCAGAGTGAGGATGTTTCAATCCAGATGTTTTGTTTCGTCTGTGTAAAGTAGGAATTTGGTAGTACAGTTAGCTTTCAGTCAGCAATTTTGGAGAAAGTTGGCCAACACGACCATGCTTTCTGGCTGCCTGTTTAAATTACGTGATGAAACCATTAATACACTTTTCATGCACGCGTGTTGTAAATGTAGTGTAATAATGCTAATAATAATAATGCGTGAACTGTAAAAACGGACGAGCCTATATCCCTCGCATCCAGTGGCGCATACCACAGAGTGTAGTGTAGGTGACGTGAAACCTCACGCATCTGACATTTGACCGGGCCCCTTACGCTACGCGGTGTCGCCTAGATGGGTTTGAACGCTTCCCACACCACACCCGGAGGTGGCTCCGATACCTGCTACGGAAGCTGGTTGGCGCCCCCCCCCCCCTTCTTGAACCACGAAAGACATGAGCTCCACTCCGCAAAGAAATCCACGTGCGGTGAAGGTCGCCTTCAAACGGGCATTTTAAGAGATGACGGAGTGGACCTCTGTGCACAATCTATGCCCATCTGCTTTTTCTAACGGGCTGAACAGCAGGGCTAATGGTTCCCTTGTGTCAGTGGTCAGACCCTGCAGGCCCCTGTGGGAATTTACCATCAGGCACTTTGAGTACGTCGGTTGCATCACAAAAGCAAAAGGGTAGACTACTTGACAGTAACAGATCTTGCGTAAGCCGAATGGTTTCAGGCCATACTATTTTGCCATTATTGTATGTTGTTCTATTCAACGTATATGTTGGCCAGCCAGTTAATTGGACAGTAACGTGTTTATTAACCCTTTAAGGTGTAAGATCACAAACATGTGATTGGAATGTTCTCAACTGAACACTCTAATGCTGATGTAACAATCAATACTGGTAATTGAAAGCAAGAGTTCTAGAATCCTGACTTACAATTTTGAAAAAACATTCCAAAAACCCTATTCAGTCTGGGGCATCTGCATGAGGATTTCCCAATCTTACCAGCTTCTAAAAAGTTCTCAAATAAAGTTTAAAGTTTTTCACATGCGTGTTTGATCCTGGTTATTGCATGCAAGCCAAACTTGCGCAGCGAGAAATGGCATAACCTTTTTTTTTTTTCACCCCCCCCCCCCATCCTCTAATGGTCTGAGGTCAGTCTGACTGGCAGGGCCATATGGGAAGATGATTATCTCATGTTTGCTTTCCTGAATGTAATCTGCCTCTGGCACCGTTCGGAGATGCGCATGTGAGCCTCCGTGAATCACTCTTTGTGTGCAGATCGAGTAGATTATCCCTCCAATTAACGGGGCCCCTATGGGACAGGAGAGGAGGGGGGGAAACTCTCAGGTCCGATCGGGCCCGGGCCCCGATGCCACAGCCGACGACGCAGCGCAGCCCGATCCCGCGTTAGCCTTTTTTTTTTCCTGATTAATAGAATAGAACAACTTTTATTTTCCTGTTAGGGAACTTCAGTTAATTAAACAAACTGGGCTTTTAAGACGGAGCGCTGCGGGGTAGTGCTAAACGCACTTCCTTATTGACGTTTTTCATTTTTCGCCCTAATTTAATAATGAACGCTTCAGAGTCGGAGCAATTTGCGGTAAAGCGCTCTGACGTTCTGGCGTGCACCAGATGGAGTGATATTGCCCAAAGCTCATGGACCAAGGCGCCTCTCTGCTATATTTTGTGCGCGGTTTACAAATAGTCTATCCTTGCGAACACTCGCTCTTTGAAACCCTCACTTAATAGGAAGCTCTTTGTATGAGAATCCCAGGAGTCTGTTTCTAGCAGTGATGTCATTTGTATCATGTTCTTGCATTTGTGGGCCTTAACTGTACAGTACAAGGAACAAGGGCCCAGTAGTTGCCAAGTAGTTGCCTGTTAGGCAAAACCCCCAAGTGACTTTACCTCTTTTGAAGAATGACGCATTTTCCCCCACCTTGACCGCCACTTCAGGGCTCTGTTTTTGGTCGCGGTTTTTAGCTTGTGATTGGATCTCAACAACACGTTCTTCTTGACCCGTTACGGTCGGATCATGGAAAGCAGCCTTGTTGTTCTTGTGAAAGGCACTGTTCTTATATCTGATTTCTAGCTCAGTTCAGAAAGTCAAGAAGAAACTTTGCACAGTGTGAAGACTATTGCATGGCATGTTGGAACGTATGCTGATGGCTGCAGGGGGGGGAATGGTAAAGCGCAATCGCAGTGCTTCCCCGGTCCACGATCGCAATCTCCACCCACCCCTCACTCCCAGATCCGTGATCACAATCCCCTCCTCTGGTCCGCGATCTCAATTCCACCCTCCAACCCCCCCCCCCCCCCCCCCCTCCCCGGTCCACGATCAATCACAATCTGTATTCAGGGATGAATCGTCCCCCCAGATTTCTCCTGGTCAATCAAGAAACTACAAACTACCAAAATGTCTCCTGGACCACTAGTGATTGGCTTTGTTGTTGAACATTCTCTCCTGCTGTCAACTGTCAAAAAAGTGAAACCATTTGTGTCCTCAGAATCACTGTCGCGTCACAGTCCAGTTCTTAGAGGGCCCCGGCTGACTTCATTACCTCCGTTGCAGAGGCCTGTAACTTCTCTTCCCCAATTTAAAGTGTCAGTAATTGAGAGAGCTGGAACACCGTGAGTCCTGCCATCCTTCTTCTGGACAGGGTCGCTGCATTCCAAGGGCCAGTATCGATTTCTGCACTCCCGATGACGGCGCAATTTAAGAGCTCTAATCGCACCTTTAGAGAGAAGAGGGCAGCTCTCGGTTCCTACCTCCGGAGCCCAGAGGGGGCGGAGCAGGTAGGAATTCGGGTTTGACCCCCCCCCCCCCCCCCCCCACGGGCCTGAATGTTTTAGAAAAAGCCGCAGTCAGCCGCACTCACCTTTTAATCACGCATCTTCATCTCGCTGTTTTTATGACCTCACACGTCCCCTGCAGTTAACGCTCCCAACCGGTTTCAGTAGGCAGGGGAAGAAGGAACGCAGAATGCCATTGAACTGCTCGTAATGCAATAGTCTAATAAAAGGGGCATGAATTGATATGAGCCTACTGAAATGCAGGGTGTAAAATTAACCAGCCACCATACAAATGCTTTTGATTGTGGCTGGTAAGATTTACTGCTCTAGCTGCCACTTTGTCAGGTAACCAACCAGGTTGTGTTATATTGTCAAAGGTAATGTGGCTGGTAAAATGTTGAAAGTGGCTGGTGATTTTTAGAATCCACAAGCCATTCTAGCCAGTGGATGAAAAAGTAAATTTTATGCCCTGCAAATCTATTATTTTTAAAGGGTAAGTACACCCTTTTTTTTTTAGCTGTAAACGTGTTTGTATGCCTACCTTATAATGAAACTTCATGCATTCCGTTATTTAAACAATTCTGAAATTATATTGTATATCATAAGGAACTGGTAGAAAAGTGTCTTTGTGCTGCCCCTAATGGTTGAAATTTCCTTTCTGCTCCCCACACTGCCCCCCGCCCCAATCGTGATGTCAGAGTACCTCTTTGCAGGTACCTCCATGTCATATGGATAATTGTTGTCACCCACAATGGAAACAGCCGGCACCTGATTGGTTAGACCCACTACGTTACTTTCGTTTCGGCTCCACGTTTTTCAACCGGAAGAACATGGCGTCTTGCATGTTATTCCACCTAAATAGTCCATTGAAATAGGTTTCAGAAAGTATTTGAGGTGAGAAATAGGCCGTGCAGTTGGGGAATCCGCACCCTACTCTTCATGTTGTAGCAAAGCATCGCTGAATCAAGGAGACATGCTTATCTTTAACTCAACAGTGGAGGGATCAATTACATAACAATAACATGGCATTTTGCTGAGGTTCCCTTCAGTTCCCTGATTAGGGAAAGCTTTATGTGATCTTGACAGATATCATAAGGTTTTAGAGGCAGTTGGTGCATCAGACCAAATGGTATGAAGCATGTCTTTAAAAGTGATTCATGAATGTAGTCATCAGAGAGAGTTCCGTGGTTTGCTTTATTGGAGTGCAGTGTATCATTTGATGCGATGTCAGAGGGGAAAGTGCCCACAGAGAGTGCTTATGTTGTCACTTTAAATTCCTCCTCTCACCTGAAAATGAACAATGGAAATAACCAGTTGAAATATCCCACCATTGCAACTAAAACAGGAGCTATAATAATGATACTCTGCTACAGTACACATAACATAAAGATAGGCTGTTGCTTTTACACAGTGTGTGGATGTAAACAACCTTTGGTTATTGTAAAACACGCACACGCACATGCACATTACCCACAACCCGTTTCACCCACGCACTCATTTCACCTCTGCCCCCATTGAACAGCCATTTGCCTATGGCTCTGCTTACCAGAGTGGTGGATTGTGGGAAGGGAAGGTTAGTGCAATCAGTCCTGTGTAAATGAAGCACCGAGGACCATGTGAGCAAGCTGTAGTAAGAGCTGATATGAACTTTCCTCCCTTTAATGCAGGTTTTTGTGTCGTTTCTGTAGCATCAAAATCTCAAAAAGCGACTCTGCACACAGAAATCTGCCCCACTTCTTTTGATTCATGCCAGACAAAACATTGTTTCGAGCTGAAAGGTCTTCGTTAGGTTTTTGTGTCGTTTCTCTCGTGATGACATGGTCACCAGGTGGTTTTATGATCTGAAGGCGGGTTTGTGAACGAGGTATCGGTTATTTTGCTCATTGCCTGTTGTTGCCGGTGGGCAGGAATGCTGTTGATCTGCTGTTTCCCTTTCAACCAGCAGCCAACTTTGGAAACAAGGTGTGTGGACCCTTCAACCAATTAATTTGAGCACCTCAGTGCTGAAACGCAACGAAAACCAACAGCCCCTGCATGACTGGAGTTTTAGGTCTTTGGTCTAGTATTTGTTGTGTAAGAGCCAGGTCGCTTTAGGCCCCTGAATGCATTTGCATTCATATTTACATTTACATTTTGCTATTTGGAAGGTAAGCTACTCTTCCAAGTAAATTAAGTGCATGTGACTCCTGAGTTGTTTTTCCACAATCCAGAAGATTCTGTGCAGGTATTTCATCTGGATTGCTTTAGTGTTTCAGTTATTTGGCTTTTATTTTATAATTTTACAGCTCTCATATTTCTTTCCGGATTTTTGCAGTCATTGGTGGAAGTGTCATACTCTAGGACACAATAGGGGTGTATCCAAACTTGAATACCCTAATTGGAAATTCACAGATAACAGGGCTCCAGATTTAAGTTTTTACATTGGTGGCACTGGTGCTCCTAACCTTTTAATTTAGGCGCACCCAAAATTTTCCACGGCGCCTATGTGTGCACGGGTGTGTACGCGTACGTGTGATAGGCTTTTGCTGACTTTTTCATTTTCAATTTTTTTAATCAGGCCTGCTAGATTCCAGGCGCACTAGTGCGACCAATGAAAATGTTTAGTCGCACTGGACAGATTATTGGTCGCAAATGTACTGGAGCCCTGGATAACATTGTATGCAGATATGTTTTCTTCTTCACCCATGATATTTGAGGGGGGGGGGAGTGTCTTTTTTAGTCATTGTTAAATTTGGACAATCCCATGTTACAATAGCAAAGTACTTGCCATTTACACAAAAAATGCTTGTTGGGTCCATCTAAAATCATTTGTTAATGATCGATCTAGAAGCAGTTGCCAGAAACCACCTTTGCAGCCACAGACTGCTGCTTATATTTCAACGTCCCCTTTCCGATGACATGGCAAGAGGGAACTTGCTTGAACTTGCAGTTTGCTCCATTTCTTGATTAATAGTTTTTTAGTTTCTCTATTTGACATAATTTGGCAAAATCTTTGACATAAACTTTGGCCTAGTACAGTTTGTAAAGCTATTGAGAATTCAAGATGGGTAGCATTTTTTTGTTATTAGTCGTTAACAACGGACAAACGTATTATTATGCTGTCTGTTTCAGAAAGCTGACGTAGAAAAACATGTTCTTACGAGATCCCATTTACTGCTTGTTTGATTAGGCTATGGCTAAAAATTAGAGCCTGTTTAAAATAAATAAATAAAACAATTATATATATATATATATCCGTAAGGTTAGAGTAGGCTAATGAATGTAACCATTCAATTTTCTCTTGTATACACAGCTTCTGCTTAGCCACACTCACTTATTTTCTATCCAAATATAGATACAGATAATTTTGATGGTTGAATAGATCCAGATAAAGATGGTGTCATCTCTGCACACCCCAAGTATACACAATAGTCAGAGTCTGAAAGCTCAGGTGTGGCACTGCAGTACAAGGTACTTAACCTGATTTGCTTCAGTAAATATCCAGCTGTATAAACTGGTTGTATGCAAATACGCAGGTATGTAACCGGTGTGATTTTCTCTGGATAAAAGCACCTGCTAAATGAATATATGCGTATCCATATATGGTAATGGGAATGTGCTGCGTGTTGCCGTTTATTCGGCAATTCAGTGCTCATTATTGGGACTGGAACTGCCATCTTAGAAGCTGGCATTAGCTGTGGGTAAATGTGCGACTTGGTAAATGGCTGGGATTAGCTTTGTTTTTCCGCGCTTAATGTCTAAAGCCTGCATTCCTGGCATAATCTGAACTGGTTTACCCATATTGCCCTTCTTTCTCTCTCGCCCTCTCCTCTGGAATTTTGGTTAATTGGCGGAAATAAGAGCGAATGGCGTTCGCTATAACCCAGTTAACGCTAGCTTGCTGTTGCTGATAACCCCTGTCGGAACAGCCTACACCAGGCACAGAACAATTGAAAACCAGCTTGGTAAGATCAAGACGGCTGGTATTCTCTGTGGGTAGTCGCACGGTATTTGTCAGTATAAATGGTTGTCTGACGAGTAATGCTCAAAATGCCCTATGGAATAATACAAATGATGACTAATCAGAGGCGTTTACTTTGTGTTTTACCCGCTAAAATGCAAATTAAACCCAGAGAATAACTTGGCTTCCAGAGTTTCCCACAGTTATATTTTTAGTCACACACCCACCGGGAATGGTAAGGGGCTTTAAAATGATGCGCCTTTCTGGAACTGTCCTTGGCGCCAATGACACTGCTGCGGTCGCGCGGCGCTCCGAGCACGTTACCGCCCGGAAACAATTTGCGAAAAATACAAAATCCACGCAGTCAAATGCTTGCTAGGCTAAAATCCAGAAGCGGTGTTGGCTGCTGTGTAGTGTAATGACTGGGCAACTGGGCTCGTCGCTCAGAGATTGCAGGTTCAGCTCCTAGGAGGGGCGCTGCCGTTTTACCCTCGAGCCACGTACGTGGTCTGAACTGCTTCAGAAAATGCACAGCTATTACATTACATGCATTACATTACGTTCATTTGGCAGGAGCTTTTATCCAAAGCGAAGTACAGTAAGTGCATACCGAGGGTAATTGAAACAGTGTAATGAAGAGCATCCGCTATATGCTTACATGCACGCGGTGTTCTGAGCATGTGCCTTGCCACTAGCTGCGCGCATGCCCTCCTTGAGGATAGAATTCACCAGGCATCTCCCCAACCGCCCCAGTAGCCGAAATGCAGCCCTGCACCAGGGATGGAAATGGCGGAAGCCCCCTATTGGTGGGCTGTAGAATCTGCTGGCTTTATGGAGCGATTCACCGCTTGGTGGTTAATTTAAGTCACGGATTGGATGGAGACCTTGTGTCCAAAGCCTGAGGAAACCACAGACACCCTCATGGCATGACACCGTGGCCCTCCAGCACCGGGGTTCGATTTGCTTGCCCTAGTGGAAGATGAGTTTGTTAGCTGGTGAGCAGCGAATGGCGGCCCTGAGTTGTGAACGTGGCGGCGACGCTGAGAGGCCTGACCTAGCTTCAGGCTAGCATGGGCAATGCCCGTTTTAATCCTCCGACCCAAAAAGGTGCTACAACAGTCACATACGCATCTCGCAGCTGAGGATCTGCCCTTCCAGTGACTAAGTGAGTCACCTGAATTATTTATCAGCTCTCAGTCATGCAGGAAATGTCTGTACTTGCAGATCATTTATAGTCTGAGCAAAAAAAGAAAAGCGTTCAGACTTTCTACTTTTACTTTTTCCCCCGCCCCTCTTATTATAAATGGTTCAAAGTCGCTATAACTGCTGTTAGTGTTATTTCCATTTGTTTTGTGGGGTTTTGTGGAAGTATTGGCTTATGTTGAATACTTCTCTAATGTGCTCGTTCATTGTTTCTGCCTGGAAAAATGGTGATGCATTGTGGGATTGAGACTTTTGCCACCACAGACTTCCTCGCTCCCCAGACCTCGGCATTGGACTTATATCAATAGTGCACCGCAGATCCTTTAGACTCACCAGATGCCTGTCTCCGTATTATACACACTAAAAGTTCTGTCTCCCTGCCGTTGAAGGGGAGCCATTAAAATGAATTGAGGGATATGCCCAAGTAATAGCCGCGGAGGTTCCGTACTGTAATATGGCATGGTAAAAACTCCCGTTACCAACTGGGAGCTCCTGTTGTTAAGGAGCTGAGAGGTAAGAGGGAACATGGCAATTAATATCTGGCGAGTGTAGTGAACCTATGAGTTGATTCCCATCTCCTTTCCGTCCAGTTTGTCTGACCAGCAATCTGCAGCGGACGGTCGCGTCACCTCGGTTCATCTCCGTCTGCACATTGTAGCATTCCGCTTGGGTAACTGGGCTTAACTGGGATTAACTTTTTCACCCCCTGACCAGAGTGGCTTGTGGATTAAAAAAAATTCACCAGCCATTTTCAGCATTTTACCAGCCACATTACCTTTTACAATATAACAGCACCTGATTGGTTGCCAAAGCGGCTGCTAGAGTAGAAAATCTTGCCAGCCGCGAAAGCTTTAGCAGCACTTGGCTGGTGGCTGGGTGTTAATTTCACACCCTGCTTAGAAGACTGAGATTGCAGGTTCAATTCCCTGGCTGGACGCTGCCATTGCATCCTTAAACAAGCTACTTAACTGGGATTGCTTCGGTCGATATCCAGCGGCAGAAATGGACGGCGCACAAAAAAATAATCTAATTTGTTTAAATCACACTGGATGAGTGGAAGTGGGCTATCTCGGGAACGGCGAGGGTTTCTGTGTAAGTTGCTCTAAATGTAGACGTAAACGGTTGGCTTCGAGCGAGGCCGTAAATCTCGGGCCCGGGGCCAGCAGCTCGAGCGTGTGCCCGTACGGCGCTCCTGCTCTGTTAAACAGGCACAATGAGAGTTCCCCCCCGGCTCCTATCGCCAGGCCCTCTTGTTCTAAATGAGGTCAGTGTAGAGACAATGGCTGCTCCTGCACTAAAGCATTTCCCCCCCCCTTCTTAAAGTGGCAAAGTTGCGTTGGAATGAGCAGGAGTGGAGTCCACAGGATGGGATGCATCCGTCTAGGCCAGGGGTAGGCCACCCTTGTCCTGGAGAGCCGCAGGGTCCGCTGGTTTTTGTTTTCACCTTAAATACAGCAACTACTTAGATCAAAGAAACCAGGTGAGGTGAGTTAACTGCGCAATTAAAGGCTCTAATTGATCAATTAAGTGGCGAGTAACAACAAAAACCAGCAGACCCTGCGGCTCTCCAGGACCAGGGTGGCCTACCCCTGGTCTAGGCCTAATGATACATTCCCATGGCCCTCCTGGCACCACTGTGTAGCGGGAGATCTGTTTGTGACACTTTCCACATTAGTGCTGCTTCTCATGTCATTTCCCAGTTGACATCAGGGGTAATAAAATAGGGGTAGGACTGTTGTAATGTCACCTTACATGTATGAAATGGAGAAGCGCTCCACCAATCGCAAAGTCTGTTGGTAACGACCAAAAGAACAACGCTGACAGTGATTGGTGGATATACTTCCGCGCGCCCAGTGGGGGATCCAGGACGTAGTATCCACCACTCACCAGTGACTTTGTTCTGTTGGTTGTTAACAAAGTGCCCTTGCTGTGATAGGTGTAGCACCTCTGTTTTCTACCAGTAATGTGACACTACCCCTGTTTTATTATCCCTGGTTGACATGATGATGGGTGGGGGGTTGCACGGAGACATGATGATGATCCCTGGTTGACATGATGATGGGTGGGAGGGTTGCACGGAGAACCGGCGTGGGAGTAGGCGGAACTCTGGCGGAGCAGCGAGAGCCCTCACTCGGATAAGGCTTCTGAGGAATTTGTAGAACCGAGACGCCTGCCTTTGTGTTCACCTGTCCGTCTCCTCCTCCGTTTCTGCTTTCTGTGACCGACGAGCGTACCTGACTCACATCCCCGGGCCCACAGGAACGCGTCCGCGCACCGCAGCGCAGCGCAGCGCACTCATTCACCGCTCTGCCCCTCGTTTAGCAACAGTGACTCATCACCAAGCTGCAAGACGGTACTGCTCGGAGCCACCGGGCGTTAAAAGCGAATGATGTAAACCTCCCGGGCCTGGACTTTGATGTCGTCTGTAGGCCTGGCATCGCATAAACACTAGAGAAGGATCTCAAACTCCAGCCTTGGAGGGCCGCAGCGTCCGCAGTTTTTTTTTTTTTTTGTGCTTTCAGCAAATTTCAGCAGGCAATTTAGACCTTGGAAACGAGATATGTGGACTCCAATCGGCGCCTTAAACTCATGGAACAGTGACCTAACAGGATGAGCCACCCATTAGCCTTCACCACATTTAGCCTCCTTCTGTATCTGTGACTGTGGGGGAAGGTTCAAGGCTAGGGGAAATATCTAGCCTTTTTTACTTTGATGCATTGTATTTCATGGTTATTCTCCCAGTATTTCAAGGTGTTTTTTTATTTTTTATTGTTATTATTAGTATGATTGTACGAAAGGTCATCTCCAGCATTTATATCAGGCTGATAACGCTGAAATATCACCACCGGATTGGGTAATATCTTGAAGTACAAGTCCTGGTATGAAAAATAAAGTGCCTTATCTTACGCTTTGCTTGGGAATGTCCAGTCAGTAATCTGCCGGTGTGTTACAGTGGGAAACTGTGAGGATTAATACCGTGGTGAATGCCTTGGACTTAAATGTCCCTGTACTGTTCAAGAGCTAACGGCGTACCAATAGAGTATTTTGAATCGGGTGTAACAACATGTTACAGTGCTTTTTATATCTATGGCATATAACTAAGCTATGATTAATGGTATTACTGTATGTAGGCAAGATGTAGCCTACCCCAAGTTATCCATTTTCTGGGATAACAGTCAATTGTGTAGAAAGGTGTTTTATGTCCAGCCGTTTTGGCAATCTGATCCCCTATCTACCGCAATAAAGCTCCTGCATTTCCTCTTTCATTACAATTATGGCTTTATTGCTGCTGTATCATGCCCTTCCCATCATATTGTGTTTATGGACGCTACTGATAGCACTGGCAAAAGTGAGGTGTTATTGACACTATGATGGGTGGAGTTACCGTCACCCCCGCCATTAGAATACCTTGATCGTCGCATCAAAGCATTGTGATTGGTTCAGAACAGAGTCATTGAAAGGGCATGAGTTAGCAACTGTATGAGGTTTCACTCACACATGCATACAAGACAACGCAACACACAAATAACAGTTTTACCCAGTGTAGTTAACACATATGGTTTTGCACCAATTATGTTATTAACTTAACTGGATTTAAATTGTATGTCTGTTATTTTATGTCTAGAGCATCAGTGCTGTGATGGTCACATAAAACCTGGATGTATCGAAGCAGGTTAGTGATGGAAGAGTGAGGTTTCATAAACACTATTGGGAATATCGCTACAGTGAGCTGTCAATCACGGACTTATTTGGACCAATCAAAAGATTTTGCTCTCCACAGCAGAACAAAATGATTGGTCCAATTCAGGGATTCGCTGGTAGCACCCTATATATAATCACTTCGCCCATTTTTGATTTTGTGAAGCATTATTGGCCAACACTAGCAGGTAATCCACATTATTGCGGGCGATTAAAGGACAGACAGAAAGCTTGTCTGGGCTTCTTAGCTAGCCTCCCTCTTTCATGAGCTGCTGTGGCAAGGCAACCAAAGCGCTTTAAGCACTATTGCCGGCATTGTAAGGCCGACTGTTCAGCATTCCCATAGTACTTGCGTCACGGGAGTCCTGGAAAGTCGTCACATATTCCATGGATTTAGGAAAGTAATTGGAAAAATTGACCACAAAAAAAATAAAAATAAAAACTTTATAGTGGGTGAAATTTCTCCATCTTTTTTGCTAACTCGCTGGCTGGATGTAACTTATGAGGTATTTCAATATCGGATTTACTCGCAGTAACTTTTTTTTGTACATTAATAAATTATACATTAATTATACAAAATATTTTGAAGTAATATAAATACTCAAAATAATCCAACTCGCAAAGGTAGCCCCATAGCTCAAAAATGCTTGGACATTGTACTTTTATGCTTAAAGCGTCAAAAAAACTGAACTGTGGTGTGTAACACTGATTTGTCGTGTCTGAATTTAGTTCTCTATCAGCTACAATCACTGATGCACCATTTTGGTTCAGTGAAGCAGTGCCAGTGACCGGTCAGGGGTGATTTTGTTCCACCGTGCTGCAGGGCAGTATAGGCTACTATAGTCCGTGTATTCCAGCGATCTTTGTTTTGCTGTATTTATTATTGTTTATATTATATTCCAAAGGGGTAAATCAACAGTCCAGCTCTCATTTACAGGTGAGCCCTTTACAAAAGAGGATGTAGATAAAAGTATGGTAGATAAAACATAAACATTTTTTTTACAGTATCCAGTAATAATAAGAGATAAATAGTAAAAACAGGAACAGTCATAAAGTAAGAGTGTATGTAGTCTTGATTTAAATGCAGGGAGAATAACCAGTGACTGAAGTTTAAAAACGTTTTGGAAGCTGTTCCATTTTAGGGGCACATAAACATTAAAAGCTGTTTTCGGTAACTCTGTATTAAAACCAGGTTTATCACACACATGTATCTGTTAGTTATCTAGGTAAGCCCAATTGAGCTGGAAATCTCTTTTTGAGGGAGCCCTGATAAAGGACTTTTAAGGGTTGTTTTTTTTTTTCTCCCTCCCCTAAAAAAAACGTTCACTATTCAGCATTTTAAATTTATGATTACAAACAACGAAAAGAAAACTCAGAAAGCGGCCCTTTTGTGGCAGACTTTGTAAATGGTTGTCCATCCAAACGCTCATTTTTTTTTTTTTTTGTTGAAACTCTAGCTATGTGCCAGTGAAAGAGAAGAAACCTACCAGCACAGGAAAATACATTTCGCCTCCAGATACAAAAGAAAATGAAATCATTTTGTTCGATAGCTTTTACACTCTGTGGTATTCGGCCGTCGGCTGTAGTAGACCGATACCGTGAGACACCAGCAGGCAGTTTTCAGTCTCGACTCGCATAGGCCTGTGTGGGATCTTCAGGGAGGGGTAAACTCCAAAATGACTTTGAAGATTGCATTCACTCTGAAGGATGAGGTAACTATTAAGAATGTGAGTGTGGAGGAATGTGAGTTTCGGTGAGTAATGTCAGAAGAGCAAGCTCAAATCTGAGGATAGCACAAGAGATTGACCTCGAGAGCATCCGAGTGTCATTGGTCTACGGGCTTTTGCAAGAGCTGCTGGAACTGTTCCTGGATCAGTTCCCCTGGCGTGTGATGTTCCCACTCCACCTCTTACTGCATAGCCAGGAAATTCCAATTCCGGAGGGCCCGATCGTCTGCAGTTCTTTGTGGTTTCCTTTCAATCTGCAGCCAATCTAGGCCTTGGAATGAAGCCGCGTGAACCCTGTAGCCAATCGGTGGCTTCAATTAGGCGGTTACAATAAGTGCCGAAAAACCACCGGACAGCGCGGCCCTCCAGGACTAGACTTTTGACGTCCCTGGCCCACAGGGGTAACTCGAAACATCGGCGTTCGCAGGAAGCGAAAACGCGGGGCACGGCGAATCCTTCCCTGCCGTCGCCAAGCAGCATCTGCTCGAGCCCTTTATGAGTTTGCACATAGGACACTGGCTTAATGTGAAACTCAGCTGCGATGCATCAGGCCCCGAGCACTTTATGGCCATGACGCACAATAAACCATGGTTAAATTGGTCGGCCATGATCTCAGCTCTGGCACTGACTGTGAGCCTTCCTTCCTGTGGTGAAGAGTTCAGGGAGACTGCGTCGCCGTGAATCCTTTTCCTCTGTTCATAGGCTTTCAGTGAGAGAGAGAGAGAGGCTGTCAATGGGGGTTCTTTGTAGTGACATGTCTGAGTTTTCAACTGCCTAGAGTTTCCTCACCATGTGCCTGGGCTGCGATTGGCCCATCCCGAGCGTCCCGAAACGACCAATACGAAATACCAGGGGCCAGCTGCGCTGTGGCCCCTCGGATCCTCACCAACTCTGTCTTTTTAACAGCCAATGTCCCATCTACTTGCTGCTGAAGACATTCTGAGTGTGCATAGCTGACACATTCCAGGTTGATGCATCTTCTGAAACTAGGCCATTAAGGGCTGTGAATGACAAATACAGTGGAAATGGGTGGAGCGTAGTTAGCGTAGCGTTGCCCGGGGAGGAGTTTCAGTTGGGTCGTCTCGCTGTGCTTGCTCTGGTCAGTCGGACCCCACTTGTCCGTCCGCGCAAGCTGTGAATGAAGTCTCCTCCCACTCAGTGCCCGCACAAGTTTACCTAGCGGATACCGGAGCGGGAGGCTAACGTTGAGTGCTACAGTGGAGTGCCTTTGCTTGCCTGACGCTCTCGCTAACTGACAGATGAGGTTAGCACAAATGCACTATAGGCAGGGCATGACATTTTTCCCCCACTGGACTTGTGGATTTTAACAATTTCCAGCCATTTTCAACATTTTACCAGCCACATTACTTTTTGAAATATAACACAACCTGGTTACCTGCCAAAGTGGCTGCTAGAGTAGATGATCTGACTAGCCGCAATCAAAATCTGACCAGCATTTGGCTGGTGGCGGGTGTTAATTCCACAACCTATATATGCATTCCAAAGTAGGAGAAAGTGGGGATAAAATCTAAAGCATAAAAGAGGGAAAAGAATGGCCTCAGAGCACAGTGCGCTGCTCCACCTTGCCTCCACGCTCATGAGTGGAGCTCCGTGTTGACGACAGGCGGAGCTCGAAGTCACCAGGGGCATTTGCGCTAAGTTCAGCTCGGTTCAAGACGCTCGTTACAATAGCAGGTATGACCCTGCAGTTGCTCTTTTATTGCTGCTATTATAATTATTCAGCCCAGTTCTTTCAAGATGGCGGCCACGGGGATTTTGCGCAAAGACTGCGTGAGTCACCGGCTTAATTAGCACCGTGGTCTGGACTTGACTGCCGAGCGGCGCGATCTGAAGGCATCGGCGTCTCTCTAACACAGGGGTTCATTAAGGACGTCTAAGGCTGGGAAAGGAACACACTGATTACAGAGCTCTTTCTCACGCAGTAGTCTGAGTCTGTGACTCATGCATATTTGGTTACACCGAGGCCCACGGTGACTTCACAGGGAAGATAACTTGCGTGGCAAATAGGATGCTGTTCAAACTGAAAGGAAGGACACGCCCTTTGGTCGTCTGTATTTTTCTCGCATGAGCTTGATTCATAAAATGACCTGGTGGCCATGAATCAGATTTTTTGTTTGCCAGCTGATATTTCTCAATGTGAGCCTGTTATCAGATTGTACTGGAGCAAGTAGCCAGGGTCTGGCTACTTGGAAGCCAGGAAAAAACTGATTAAAAGTGATAGAATTGTGAGATTGTGAGATTTGATTTATTAAATTTTTTTTAAAACTTGTTCTTTGATGAAGTTATCCTGCTGCATATGGACTCGCAAACTCTCAAACAGACACGCATGCACGCACACACAATGTTGAACACTCTCACTCGTACGCACACTTCTACACACACACACACAATCACCTACACACACATACACACACACACACACACACACACACGTTGCCCGTTTCGGCCGTTTGGTGTAGAGCAGAGGTCTGGCAGCAGGCACAGGGGCAGTCATGCAGTATTCATAGGGAGCTTTCCTTTCAGGCCACACAGGAAGTTCCTGCAGATGGGTAATGTGAGATTGGGTCAGTGTCTGTTCTTATATAGTTCTGTGGTCTGTTCCCATTGTCTGCACATGCTCTCCCTGATCTTCATTCACACCTGTGAGACCCCACCAGTGTGCGTGTGTGTGTGCATGTGTGTGTGTTTAACTGAACTGAGACCTTCACGCACCATATAAAATAGCTTTAGAAAGCCCACATAGCCAGACTAAAACCTCCTCTTCTTGGTTAACTAGCTGAGTGTGCTACTACTCTTCCACATGAGCACACAGCTCTTTCTCCCCCTTAGTTCCAAGCTCTGCACAGCCTGTTGTATATGACCCCTGACCTCTGACCCCCCAGAACCTTTTCCCTTGGTGACCGGCGTGCATAGCCATTGACCTCTCCAGGGCTGGGGAATGCGGGTCACCCCCCGCGGCCCGTCCCGCTCCAGACCGGGCCCATTGTCCCGCAGAAAGGAGACTTTGTGCCCTGCCATTTGCATGCAGAAGGGGCCGGCCGTGAGCAGCGCATTGACCAGTCTGGTGTTGGGGCCGGGGTTGAATAGGGCGTGTGTGTGGCCATGCTGCTGCGCCAAGGGCCCGTCTTCATAAAGCGACTCAGAGCAGGCGCTGTTCTAGGACCAGCGTTGCCTTTTTTCCCTCCAACGTGTAAGGTTATGTGGCCAGGATATGGAGGGGGGGAAATGTGATCCTGGATCAGTTCTCTTATTCTGAGATGCTTTATGAAAAAGCCCTGGTCCAGGATCAGTTTTGCCTTTTAGTTCGTAATGGATAATGTTGGGGCATGGACAGAGGAAACCTGATCCTAGATCCTTTTGATTGTGGCTGTTAGGATTTTCTTTTCTAGCAGTCACTTTGGCAGTTAACTCACTAGTTGTGTTCTATTGTAAACGGTAATGTGGTAGGTTAAAATGTTGAAAATGGCTGATGATTTTTTTAGAATCCACAAGCCATTCTGGCTAACAGGTGAAAAGGTTCCATTCTGTGAATACAGGCCCTGTATCAGTTTTGGATCAGTTTGGTCTTTTTGGTCATATTGGATATGGTCAGGATATGGGCAAGGAAAAGCTGATCCCAGATCAGCACTCCTAAATCCGGTGTGCTTCGTGACTACAGGCCCAGACCTCTAACAGCAATCGCACAATAGACCTTGAGCTAAGTCTGGGACCAGGTCCAAGCTTATTCAGTCCTTTGAGCGTTGAATTATTCAAAGAGGCAGTCTGTTTGTGTTGGTAATGTGTTCATATGGCCTTGGTGGTAAAGCAGAGGTGTCAAGTCCTTATCGTGCAAAACTTTAGTCCAATAGGTTTTTCAGTTATTTATAACAAAGTCTTCCAACTGTGGGGAGTGTTCCAATTAGTCCAGTTAAATTTTCCAGAGTTGGACAGCTAATTACTCTGCTTTAATTACGATATGCTAACTCCACACTGATTACCCCCGTGTTAACGATACGTTTTATATTGTGTCTTGTGAAATTTTTGGTAGAGCATTTACTTTGCATACCTAAACCGTCAAACTTTGCCACTTTGAATTTATGTCTGTAAGTCAGCATAGTGCAAACTGGTAGTCATTTCGCTGCCAGTAACTGAACTCATAGGCCTCATATTTTGCAGGTGTAATTTTAGCTATTTTTGAAGTTTACAGTTGTGAAGATACCTGCTCACATGGCAGCTCACTTTGTGATGATAGCTATAAACAAACAGTAAGGTAAAACGGTGTTGGTTGTAACATTAGCCTAACATTTGATCCACCAGCAAGGTTGGCAGTGTACAGTCGTATAGCAAACCTCTAAAAGTCTATTTAAACAATTGCATATTATTATACATAATCAATGACATGCATTCATTTTAGTTCCTGTGTTCATTTACTTTCAGGTAATTGAAAGTCAACCGTTCAATACAATATTTAGTCTTTATTTTGTTGTTTTGGAATTAAGAATAGCTAAAACACTTCACAATTACTAGCTGTGAAAATGCCCTGTTAAATATTTATATTTCTAAAATTAATAAATTAATAAATGGATCGTAAAAATATGTACTAGATATATACCAATGGGTCAGTTTGTCAGAAAAAATAATATTCTTGTGGTCTTCTGTGTCTGTGCAGTGTACATTTTACTCCGCTAGGGGGCGCATCTGCAGCGTTTGTGCCACTGACTCATAGCATATCAGTCCACGCTGCGCAATCTACTGTGACGCGGAGTCACACTGTAATGAAGTCACTGTGTACGGTACGCACTGTGAGATCTTGAAGCTATGAGTCATTGAAGCTTTATTGTTTTTGGCTAGCTAATTCTCTCTCTTAAAGGGAAGGTCTGGTCATATTTGAAACCTGTAGGCCTATATGTTGCTTTGCACTTATAAATGAGCCACCTGGCCTTTTCACAACTGAAACTGAGTGGTGAACAGTACGGCATTATAGCCACATTGTTTGTTCCTGCTCTTTAACTCCAGTTTTGATTGATATTATTTGGTTAGCTACTTATTCAGAACAACATAGTATGGAAATGTATGGCATCATAGTTTAAAGGAGATCTATAATAGACTTTGTGTCATGTTGTGAGCATATTCAGTATGTTGTATGTATTATTATTATTTTTTTCTCTTCCAACAGGAATTTTCTGGAAATGTCTTTGGAATGATGTCATACAGAAAAATGTCTTTGGAGGTAGTCCATTCATAAAATGTCAGTGTTGCATTTTGAAATGAGTCACCAGGGAAATCGGATATAGTTCATTTATCAGTACATCTGTGGCAACTGACTTGTTCACACCGTGTGAGCTGGGATTCAGTCCCTTGCCAGCACAGGTCAGTCTTATCCAGGTCCACCTCTTACCTCTCTCTGAAGGGGTGGAGTCCCAGAGTAACATCACCTCAGGGCCACATTAGTGTTTTATGCCTCTTTGTAACTTGCTCACAATGGGGGTTTGTATTGCCACGTTGTGTGCTTGTGCCACCATTTTGTCTGTAACCGGCCCTGTTTTTACCGAAGACTCTGTCCTGCATCTGCTCTCACTCGCCACAATCTGGCTGTTACGCTCAAGGGATCCCATTGCCTGTGTCCTTATTGCCATTGGCTCATTTCTGATCAAATGCAGTCTGATCCCCTTTAAAACTGACCTCAGCGGTTTCAAATTTCATGTGTGAACTGCAAGCAAAGAGGAGTGTTCCTTTCACAAAGGCTGCTGGGAAAGTCTTTGCTGCTATTTTCAGCTGCAGCAGGAGCAGGCAGCGCTAATCAAATTCTGTCAGTCACTCAGTCACTCACTCACTGAATCAGTGATTCAGTTACTCCCAACTCCCAAGTAACTCACCTCTTTCCTTCCTCCCTCCTCCCAATAACTGCGGGTTACTCGTTCTTCCCACACCACAAGTAACTGTACTTTGTTTTGTCACTAGATGGTCTGTACCTTGTTTTGTCACAATGGTAACACGTCACCATGGTTACAGACCTCAGAGCATTCTCGTATTGTGGCCGCCCATGCCATTGGCTGCCTGTTTCTAGCCCAGCTTGCTTGGCAGGGCTCCTATGAATGTTTTATTATCGGTACGCACTAAAATCGTTTATGACACGAGATACACAGCTGAATTATTCAGCTGAGCAGATGTTAATTGTTTGGTCTGTCAACATCGGTTCTGCAAATAAACAGTGCCGCCGGTGATTTAAACAGGTGTGGCATCTTCTGGTGACTAAACGGGTGCTGCCTGTATGACACACGTGTTCTTAATGCCAGCGTAGTCACCGTCTGTGGGTGGGAGTGGCTCCAGGAAGCGCCCCATCAGCGTATATTACTCATCCGCGCTTTCAGTTGAGCCTTTTTTTTAAATGTTTAACCTCTGCTGCCCTCTAGTGGTCGTTTGAATAAATCCAAGGGCAGGAATAGCGTGCAATACTGTATGGGTAGAGTATAGAAAGACCTTTAGCATGGTAATCCAGATTTATTATTATTTTTATTTTTACCCCTTATTGAAGTGGAATATACTGCAAGGTATTGAAATAAAACATATCAAGATCATAAAAGTGAAAATCAGATAGTGAATGTACAGATGAATGCAGCTTTCTTATATTGCAATATATTTACTTAAAATTATTTTAATCCTCCCAGGATTTCAACCATTTCACTGGTGCCACTGCACTTGTATCATTGCCGTGTTGTTAACATTCACCAAGATGTGTCCCTGTTGTGTTGAACATCTATCATAGGAACTGTCTGGGATCTCTGACTACAGATCTGGAAGGCCACAGTGTTCTGTTTTCTGCTGCGTTTCAGCACTTGAGTGCCAAATTTAAGTCACAGAAGAGTCATCAACACACCTTGTTCCCAAGGTCTAAAATGGCTGCCGAATGAAAGGACGCCACAACAACCTATAGATACTGTGGCCGTTCTGGAATTTGAAATCCCTGATATATATGGCGACCAGAGGTGGAAATCCAGGGGACATAAATTAAGTATTTTCCTCCCCAGTATTTTGCTCCAATCACCTGGATTTGCTAATTAACATAATTCTTTAGCGAGGAGGTAGAACTAATTAGTGAAATCAGCTGGCTGAGTCGATGGGTGGAAGAAACACATGGTAGGACTTTATGTCCCCTGGATTTCCACCTCTGATGGCGACTAGAACTCCTTAGCTAGGACTGGGCTCTTTGTTCCCTCAGTGATAAATGGTCTGCGCTTCTGCCTTGAAAATGGGTCATGAAATATGTTGTCATCTCCAGTATACAGTTTAACCAACATCTTTCCCCATCTTGTTTTTAAACCCCCTGTACTGACAGCCTACATTATAAAAGAAATGGGGACTTAGAGATCAGCTTTAAAATAGCAGGACCAGGTTGCCCTCTTTGCAAAGAGTGACTGTTTTACAAGGCAAGCCGTCGTCCCATCTTTACTCATGAGAGATGTGAGATTTTTTTTGCCGGTCTCTTTTTGCTCGGCTGCCTGCTGTGGACATGAGGTAATTTAGAGTAGGGTTTCTTAACCTCTTCCTGGGGTCGCACCGTATGTGCTCAGGTTTTTGTTACTGCCAATCTCTCAAAGCTTGTTGAATGTGTGTTTACTTTCTTCTTTACATTGTCTTCGAACTCTTCATTTGTATAGGATAAATACCAGTGTATCGAATAAAAGAACGTGGTAACTAACTAGTCATTGCGGAATGGGCTTTGTTATAAATGGCAGCATTGTTTTATTTTGACGGAACTGGACAGCTATCATCAGTGCATTAATTCTTGTCGCTCAAGAATTATGAGATTGCAATTTACTGTTGAAAGAAATTGGCCATTGTTGAATCGGGTGGTTGTCTGAGCGTAGAAAGACAATGACAAAGCCGCTGAGTGATAATCTAATATGTTCCATTTTCTGTTGGAGAGCTGCAAAACCACAAAGAAAATGGACTTGAAAGAGCGAGTGAAGTTAGATTAGTGACCTCTAGTGGTGTATACAATAACTGATAGTTACTTTGATCCAGCTGCATCTCTACTAGAACAATTGTGTGGGTCTTGAATTTATTTCCCCCCCCGAACAATAACAGTGTGACCTAAATTAACTTTCTTGCAGTTTTTATGTATATTTTCAAAATGTCATCTTGCAATGCTGGGTCTGATAAAAGTGGAGATAGTATGTGGATGTTAAGTACATGACCGATCTTACCATTAAAGGCCCACTACTTTTGGTTGCTAATCAACAAAAATGACGTGATGGCAACTAATACCTCAGAGGATCTTTTTTTACTATAACCAGCCACAATACAATAAAACAAAACAATTTGCAAGGCATGGTTATTTGGCAAACTTAGGTAACTATTATTTTCGATATATTATCTGGCGAGTGATCACCAAGTAAAGACGACAAGTGAGTGATAAGTTTGTTTCCATGGTGATGAGCTGTGCAAGGACTAGCTACATATAAATGTTCAGATATAAAAAATAAATAAAAAAAACAGAAGAAGAATGAAATGCAGGAGATGGAAGATGAACAAGGCAGTACTGTCGGCCCGACACTTATTTTAAATACTTATTTTTAGTTTGAAGTGCTTTTCATGAGGATGTTTATGGTTATTTTCATTAGGATAATAATTCTATACTATAAGTACAATATCTTCGTCCTTTTGCTCGTTGTAAGCGATTAGCTTTTTTTTTTTAGCAACCAAAATCACAGAGTGGGCCTTCAAATAAATTACTGAAGCAATCCAGGTTCAGTACTTTGTTCAAGGATGGAATGGCAGTCCACCTGCTGGGAATAGAGCCTACAACCCTGGTGTTCAAATCACTGTCCTCAAGGTCTGAGAACTGCTGGTTTGCCACCCTCACTTTACCCGGGAGTCAGGTGTGAAGACAGTCTGGCCAATTGGTAGCACTAATTGTTCAGTTAATTACCTGGGAGAAAGAAAACCCGGGCCGGATTTTTAATTTGAATATCCATGGCCTACAACCTCGGAGTTACAAGCCCAGTTCCTAACCGTTATGCCAGTGTTTCTCAACCCTGGTCCTGGGGGGCTCACTGTGTATGCTAGTATGCTGTGTATGCTTTCTAAGCCAATCTCTTAATCAGTTAAGCTTATTGAAAAATGTTCTACCATGATTGTGTGGTTAAACTTACACTGCCCGTCCAAAAAAAAAGTCGCACACACTAATATTTCGTTGGACCGCCTTTAGCTTTGATTACGGCGCGCATTCATCATGGCATTGTTTCAACAACCTTATGCAACGTCACAACATTTATTTCCGTCCAGAGTTGCATAAATCTTTGGCCGAGATCTTGTATTTACGACGGGAGAGTCAAACCACTCTGTAAAGTATTTTCCAGCACATCACAAAGACTTTCAATGGGGTTAGGGTCAGGACTCTGGTGGCCAATTCATGTTTGAAAATGATTCCTCATGCTCCCTGAACCACTCTTTCACAATTTGAGCCCGATGAATCTTGGCATTGTCGTCCTGGAATATGCCCATTGATGGGATAACCTGGTCATTCAGTACATTCAGGTACTCAGCTGATTTCATTTTATTGCTGCATAATGTTGCTGAGCCTAGACCTGACCAATTGAAGCAACCCCAGATCATAACACTGCCTCCAGAGGCTTGTACAGTGGGCACTATGCATGACGGGTGCAACGGCGACTTTTTTTTTTTGGACGGGCAGTGTATTTTAACACAATACAGGTTTGACCATTTTCTGACAGTAAACTCCATTCATTGTACATAGATGGGTTGAGGTTTCCAAACTCAGCAAATGGGACCCAACTGATTTCACCCATCAGTTTGTAAGGAATCAGTTAAAAAATGGAACCTCTTTCAATTGGTGTTGCTTGGCATAGAGCACATACAGCACAGTAAATGGAAGCAGTTGATCCGTTGGCAATTCCTGGGATGCGAAAAGGGGACGTTCATTTTTTAGGGCAGCTATTTCTGGCGTAACGTGGCTTTAAGAGGGTAAATCGTCCTTCAATAGACGTAAAAGGTCTAATTAAGAACAATTAGTGTGTCTAATTAAGAACAATTAGCAGCTCATTACAATACAGACCCATAGTGGGTCCCGAAGACCAGGATTGAGAAACACTGCATTATCCTACATCTTTCCATTTTTTAAACATATAGGACATGATGGCACACTGACAAAAATATTTTGAGTGTATAGTTTTGAAAAGTAGCTTTTTTGCAATGCAATTTTTCAAAATTCTAAGTGTTCTAGAACTCCAGTTACATCAGCATTAGAATGTTCAGTTAAGAAAATTCTAATCACATCTTTGTGATCTTACACCTTAAATGGTTACAATCCAATTTTTCACTGTTTGAAAAAATGCACAATTGCATGGATACTTAATCGTACAAATCACCATGCAGAATTAGTCATCTATTTATTTAGATCATTTTCCGTACGGTGTGTCTCAGCCCACAGAAACGCAGATACTTTGAGTGGACGTCAATCTCTAATTCAAGCTGATTTGCCTCGAGTGATTTTCCACCGTTGTGGATGCTTCGTGAAAATATGTGCCTCCCACAGGGTTTCTGCGAAAAGAGCACGTCGGTGCCGCGTGGATTTTAAAGTCAGAAGATCAGTCGCGTGTAGAGAAAGCGGAGCGCGGTTCGCGTCTAAATATCTTTCATTGTCGGCGCTCGGCCTGAAGTCATGCAGTCTATGGCAATTCCTGCTTCTACCTTTTGCCTGTAGATGGCAGCATTGGCGCACTGAAGCACGGGGGGCCTGCGACTTTGCCATTTAGGCCAGTCGCCGCTTATGCAACCTGAAAGAACAATGGCAGCTGTACATTGTTGCGTGCATTGTGCATCTGTATTAAATTAGGGAACAAAGATAAGAAAACGGTCGTTAATGCCGGCGTGACCTTTATTGAAACGGCGGGGAGTATCGCACGGCCTGCTTGGTAATAGATTCCCGCTCCAGAAAGAGAGAACTCCCGCTCAGTCGGATGACTCGCAAAGATGTTTAAACTGCCTTGCGGAGATGTCCACTCACGCGGCTCTTCCTGCGGAGAGAGGGGCCAGGGCGCGTCTAAACGATGCTTACGTGCGACCCGCAGCGGGGCTGCACTGAGCCGTGTAATCGCCAATTACTTCCCTCTTCCTGTCACATTTAATACCTCAAAATCGATGAAAAGATTCATGCAAATGACCGTTGCAGTTCCTACTGTCTTTTTTTTGCCTCATCTTATTAATTATATCTTGAGAAACGGCCACCATTTGCTTGAGTTTGCAGATCAGAGCATTTCTATGGTGTTATTCAGAGGATATGACCAAGATGAGACTGATCCTAGATCTGTCCCTGCACATGTTGTGCCAAACACATTGGTCATAGTCAGTGGATTTCTATGGTGTTATTTAGAGTAGGCTATATGACCATGATAAGACGAGACTGATCCAAGATCTGTCCCTGCACATGTTGTGCCAAACACACTGGTCATAGTCAGTTGGTTTTTATATATTTAGAGTATATCACCGTACCCTTGGTAAGACGAGACTGATCCCAGATCTGTCCCTGCGCACGTTGTGCCAAACACTCAGGTCATGAGCCAGTTCCGGATGCAGCAGCTTGATTGTTCTTCAGTTTACATTGAAGGCCATTTGCCTTTGCCTCTGCTCTTTGATTGAATTATTCATCAGGTTAGATAATTCCTCTCCATTCCCCACCCTCAGGACCCATTTGGTAATGTACTTTTACGTTCCTGGAAATGTCTCGAACAACACTTCTGCATAGCTCCGCAACGTGACTCACTCCAATTCGCACTCCGTCGTAAGTGTTGCGGTCATTAGATCACCTGCGCGATGCCCGCTCGTTCGCAGACGGGCAGTTTTGGCGATGCCCGCTCGTTCGCAGACAGGCAGTTTTGGCGATGCCCGCTCGTTCGCAGACAGGCAGTTTTGGCGATGCCCGCTCGTTCGCAGACAGGCAGTTTTGGCGATGCCCGCTCGTTCGCAGACAGGCAGTTTTGGCGATGCCCGCTCGTTCGCAGACAGGCAGTTTTGGCGATGCCCGCTCGTTCGCAGACAGGCAGTTTTGGCGATGCCCGCTCGTTCGGAGACAGGCAGTTTTGGCGATGCCCGCTCGTTCGCAGACAGGCAGTTTTGGCGATGCCCGCTCATTCGCAGACAGGCAGTTTTGGCGATGCCCGCTCGTTCGCAGACAGGCAGTTTTGGCGATGCCCGCTCGTTCGCAGCAGGCAGTTTTGGCGATGCCCCCTCGTTCGCAGACAGGCAGTTTTGGCGATGCCCGCTCGTTCGCAGACAGGCAGTTTTGGCGATGCCCGCTCGTTCGCAGACAGGCAGTTTTGGCGATGCCCGCTCGTTCGCAGACAGGCAGTTTTGGCGATGCCCCCTCGTTCGCAGCAGGCAGTTTTGGCGATGCCCCCTCGTTCGCAGACAGGCAGTTTTGGCGATGCCCGCTCGTTCGCAGACAGGCAGTTTTGGCGATGCCCGCTCGTTCGCAGACAGGCAGTTTTGGCGATGCCCGCTCATTCGCAGACAGGCAGTTTTGGCGATGCCCGCTCGTTCGCAGACAGGCAGTTTTGGCTTACATGTTGGCTCTGTTGTGAGTTTGCTGTGGTTGATTTGTTCTTTTCTTTCTCTTTGCATGAATGGCCTTTCCCTTGCTGACGTCCAAAGGTAAGAGTACCTTTATTTTACTCGGCACAAACAGCGAAGCGTTGTCGAATAACTGACGTTTATGTGATTGGAGGTTTTTTTAAAAATTATTAGTAAATTCAGCTTTTATCTGTCTATTTCCCAGTATTCATGGATCGTGTAAAGTCATTTCTGAGCGACTGTTTTGGGTTGTCCTCCCTCAGGTTTGTGACTCATTCATGATTGTTGCTAATGGTTCAGAACTGTGCTTGTAACGTAGAGGTTGCATGCTCGGATCCCAGGTGGGACACTGCCGTTGTGCCCATGAGCTACTTAACTTCAGCTAAAAATGGAACCGCTTCAGTAAATATCCAGCTGTGTAACTGTATCGTACGTGAAAAGCAGCCCTTTTTTAACAGCAGTACTGCAATGGACTGCTTTTGTCCAAAGCTGCATGAAATCTCCAGAGACGAGAAGCTGCTGAGCGAATAGAGATGGAACACGTACGTGACGTAAGATGCGAAGTTTCAGTGATGTAAAGGAGCTGGAGCGGAGGGATGGGGAGCGGGATGGGGAGCGGGGGGCGCCCGTAACGCGACATAACGAGGTCTTTGTCGGGGGGTCCTGGTCTGCTCGCGCAGGCTCTCCGCTGGGAGGAGAACCACCGCGGGCCGGTTCAAACCGGCTGGGCTCCTTTAACGAGCCCCCCCTGTGTCACACGGAGCCAGCGCAGGGAGGGGCTGCCGGGGGGCGCGGGGCGGAGTTCACGCGGCTCTGACCAATGTCTTAAGAGCACATAGGTTAAAGCGAATACACCCCGCGCTGCCTCTTGCTCCTACGTTCAGTGCAGCTGATGTTCCCAGGCCGTAATGCATCCCTGTAAGCCAGGGGGGCCTTTTTTGCTGTTACTTGGCACCAAAACACTGTTCCGGGTTTTACTCAGCGCAGTTAACGCCCTGGTTTATTGGGTGTGAATTGGTTGCTTATTTGGATCACTTTAAGGGTGGTTTCTCCTTACTTATTTCTCCATAGAGTTCAATGGGAAAAAAACCTCAGACCCTTGATGACTTACAGCCATTTCACCAACCATGTATTCCATACTGCTCCAGCATAATTTACAGATAAATCTAGTCCCACCCCCCAATTCCATTCAAATGCACGGAAGTTATAGTATCGCTTGTAAGAGTACCAGAAAATAAGATATCAAGTGTCTTTTCATGTTGTTGGGTCACAGACATCAGGAAGTCATTGCATGCAAAGGATGCGACCAGATATTAAAAATGATTACTTTATTCTACATTATGTTAAACTGTCCAATATTTTTTGATGCCCGAAAATGAGGGGGACCATGTACAAAAGGTTCTATAATTTCTAAACGGTTCATCCGATATGGATGAAAATGCCCTCAAATTAAAGCTGACAGTCTGCACTTCAACCTCATTGTCATTGTATCCTTTCAAACTCAAAGTGCTAGAGTACAGAACCAAAATAACAAAAAATGTGTCACTCCCCAATGAATTATGGTGCTCACTGTATGTGGGAAGCTGAAGCCCGGCTGAAGGCAAGAGGCCCATAACGTGATTGGCTCTGCCAGCCAACCGAAACCGACCCTGCAGCACTATCGACTGTGCCAGCAAGCCCGAATGTACACCAGCCCACTCAAACTAATGAAAGCTTTCTAGATAAAAAAAGAAAAAGAAAAAGATTTTCACTCCGCACAGCACATGATATTTAAAACTCTGTTCTTAATAAGTGATAGCTTGACACAAAGGTCATCAAAGTATTATCGAAAGGGTTGCTTTTCGGTTTCAGGAAATTAAATGGAGTTCATTAATTGAAATGGTCGAGCATCACTTCATTATTACATACGTTTGAATTGACGGAAATTAAATGGAATTGACCCCAGCTGTGATTATTGGGGAGTTGCTTAATTGAATGTCAGAGTGGCATGGTTTTGTGCGTTAGTTTGTAATCTTTTGAAATGACCATGAAATTATATGTGGTGCACATTCCGTTTCATTTCAAAGTACAGTAAAGATGGTTTGAGGAAGATTCTGCAGTATTATCACATTCCATCACTGAGCTGGTAATATAGTGCCATCGGCTGCTGTAGACTACTTCAAAACGGACCTAAACAGGGTACCTTCAGGAAAAGGTGAAAACACGAGTCTAAACAATCTGAATTCCTGGAGAGAAAAATATATTTAGGAAACTGTGGGAATATTACATGCAATGTACTGATAGTATACACAGATATGCAGTTGTATCGCTAGGCAAACCCAGATCAGAAAAACCTAGTCATAAAATTGACGCTGGGTCAATTTTTCACCCCACATTTCTAAATGATAATTTAAAATGAGATATTCCCTGGAAGAATGGAGGAATGTCTGATGTCTGACCTGGTGCGTGACGAATGCTGATAGAATGCACTATCGTAGCCAGTCGCAGAGCTTCAACGGAATATCAGGACCTAAGTCCGACTTCTCTGGCTGCAGCTTCTGTGGTCTGGCTGTGATTAACGACAATGAAGAAGAATTGAATTGTAAGTCATTAAAGGGGTGTTGGAACTGAAGAGTACGTTTCACAAACTCACAAAGAACCATCTTGGCACTGGTAGATCCGATTGAATTATTTAGACACAATCATGTAGATAAGTATGGAATGACCAGATAATAAGCCATGAAAGTAAAGTTTCAGACGCACAGTTCCAAATGCAATGGCGACTCCCATTTCCAACTTTCCTGGTTGGTAAAGTACACGCACGTGAAACAAGGTAACCACATTCACAGTTGCGTTTTCTGTGTCTCCAGCGGCCACGGTGAAGTAGTCGCTTCCATGGTGTGTAGAAGAACCTTTTAAATATCGCCTGACATGCTGGAATATGAAATAAAAATTCATTGCAATCGCCATACAGTGTGTCAAATCGCCTACATGCACTAACTAGTACAGTGCATGCAACAGGTGCAGTATTTAAGCTGACTGGTGTAAATGTCAGTGGGAAGTGTTTTGTATACAGTTAGTTATTTTCATGGTGTGCCATCTCTCAGCTATCCTCCACCCCTCTTGTGACCCACCGATGGGTTCCCGACAGGGCATGAAATTAACTTTTTCGGCCACTGGCCAGAGTGGCTTGTGGATTCTAAAAATCACCAGCCATTTTCAACATTTTACCAGCCGCATTACCTTTTACAATATAACGCAACCTGATTGGTTACCTGCCTAGAGTACAAAACCTTACCAGCCACAATCTAAATTTTACCAGCGTTCGGCTGGTGGCGAGAGTAAATTTCAGACCCTGGTTACCGATCCTTGGTTTCGGAAGATCCCAGTAGAAGGGGACGGAGCAGCTGCTGCAGTTTCTGACGGTGTTTCCTCGCCCTCCTCCTCTCACGAGAGCGCGCCAGGCATGCTCACTCTCTCCGGGGCGGAAGGAGGCTTAGCACCTGCTCGGTACATCTGCCCGTGTCTTAGAGGCCCTTCCAGGCGGAAGTAAAGGTCACAGAGGTGTCGGGCGGCTGGGGGTCGCTCCCTGCCCCAGCCTCTGTGTATGGAGATTAGAGGGACGCGCGGTGCTTGTTATGCAATGTAATACAGCCAATCACAGCCATGTAATAATACAGCCAAGCCACCGTTACTGCACAGTAAGGATTAGGGTTACCTTCTTGGGCCCCACCCTTGCTAAAGACCTGTGCAGTTTAGGGTCTAAGGCTACTTTAACCCAGATTTTCATGGTTGAGGGCTATAGGGCCCTATATTGGGCGGCACGGTGGAGCAATCCTTAACACTGTCGCCTCGCAAGAAACAGGTTCTGGGTTCGAATCCCGGTCCTGGTCCTCTCTGCGTGGAGTTTGCATGTTCTCCCCGTGTTCGTGTGGGTTTCCTCCGGGCACTCCGGTTTCCTCCCACACCAAAGACCATGTATGTCTGGTTATCTCCTGCCATTGTCCTTGACCAAGGCACTGGCGTCAGAACTGGAGTTGGTCCCCGGGCGCTGCATCGTGGCTGCCCACTTCTCCTAAGTAGTTAGGATGGGTCAAATGTAGAGGACAAATTACCCCTCGGGGTCAATAAAGTTTAACTTAACTTAACTTAGTCGTAGCTCACTTTTATCAGAGACTTTACTTTTGAGGGCCACCTTTACCAGAGACTCGCAAGGTCATTCAAAGGCCACCTTTAGCAGAGACTTGCATGTTTTAGTTATGTTCGAAGGCCACCTTTAGCAGAGACTTGCATGTTTTAGAGTTGTGGTCGAAGGCCACCTTTAGCAGAGACTTGCATGTTTTTTGGTTACGGTTGAAGGCCAACTTTAGCCTAGACTTGCATGTTTTTGGGTTACGGTTGAAGGCCGCCTTTAGCCTAGACTTGCATGTTTATTACGGTCCAACACTGAACTTGACTCAGCAGGCAATGACCATGAAGATGTCGCTTGTTCGGTTATACAAACTCAGTCCACTCCAGGAACTTGGTGATCAAAGGAAACCATCTCCCCCAAATAATAGGTCATGGGGTCTGTGGCTGGGTGTCAGAGTACAGCTAGCCCAGTGGGGTGGCTATTATCGGGCTCGTTATTGGGGTGGCGTATTTTCGCTGTAAGCACAGAACTGGGCTGTCCTCCCTCCCTCCCTCTAGTGCGCTGCCGTTTTCTTTGTGTTGAAATCCAGTGTCGCCGAAACCAGTTTAAACCAGTTGGAAGGATCAGGGCGTACTAGCTGTAGTATGTGTGTACCACGGCGATGCGTGTCACTTTGACCCTCTCCTGCCCCCTCTGCCCCTGATTGACAGCTCTGAAGCCCCTCCTGTTATCCTCTCTCTGCTGCGCAAACTGGATTGTGCCGGTCCGCACGCCATTCAAACCGTCTTGGAATTAGGACAGGCTGACTGAAAAAGAAAGCAAGAGCACTGAACACATACCCGTGTAATTCGGGGGGGGGGGGTCTAGGGAGGGCGAAAGAGAGAGGAGGGAGAGACATTGATTGAATGGGCGAGAAATTCTGTTGTTGCAGGCCGGACAGTACATCCTGATGCCCCATATTCTTATATCCTGGCACTGAGAAGACTAGAGTTTATATAGAATGAATGTTCTCATCGGTATGTCAGTTTCCTCATTTCGTGATGGATGACAATAGTTAAGGAACTGAAGGGTAGAGCCCACAAAGACGTTTGTGATGATTTTCCACCTGTTAAACCATCACAAGCACCAGAATAAAATTGTGTATGATTCACAAAGCATCTGCAGTGGGTGGAAAGCACACATTTAAATTGTATTATCTACATATCAGTGCCATAGATGGCTGATTCTATGCTAAATCAGCTCATTAGTGCATCTATAATTTGTGTCCAAGATGATTGCAAATTTCCACTTGCAATGAACATGGTTTTTTTTAAAGACAAACTGAAACTCACTGGTAATGTGGTTCTTCCGCGAAAGGGCGTCTTTGTATTAATAGAGATAAATTATTTGTCATTACAAGCTGAGTCATGCGATGCTGGAATTGCTTGACATCGATCCTGCCCCCTGCAATTTGTTTTCTGATTTCTGTTATAGTTTAAGTAGGGTATTTCATTGTACAGCAAATATTTAGACCATTCCAATAGCTATGTTTACCAAAAATCTATCTTTGAAATTGTCCAATTCAGTGAATTGAGATGGCAAGTTGCTCCAATACATATTTAAGGGATCAAATGTCCTGGTCTTTCAACATTTCTCATCTGTGGCTCAGTGGTACTTTTTTGTCATTATTCCTGCACTATTATTTATGTGCCACATTTAAAATTAATCCCTTGTAAAATGACAGGCACCTTTCCAATTAAAAAAATTAATTGAAAGCTCCAAACAAAGTGAAAATGGCCCAGCAAAAGCAAAAGAAAGAATTATTCCGACACTGAAATCAAAGTTTTGTAAGCAGATGTTCAATTAAGGAAAATAAATAGTTTAATATTGTCCGTTCTGGTGTCATGAAGTAAAGAGTAAAGTAGCCTACATGGTAAAGTAAAAAGAGGATATAACATGCAGGAAATGGAGAATCTACCATTACACGAGCTGTTAAAGTGCCAGCCTATCTGCATCGGACAAGCGCATTGCCTCTATGCCAAGCACTAGGCTGCTGTCTTTCTCGCGGCCTGGAAATAAAATAGAATTTATTAATTTTGTATTTTGTTGGTGTTCTGTGCGTTTGAGAGATGGTTTGAATTCCCGATCCCCTAAGTGATAGAAAGAGGTAGGCCTACTTACTGTCTGACACAGTAAATTTGATGTAGCAATTTGACGTAGCTACGCCAATAAGCCACTAAAGCCAGCCAACTGAAGCTGTTGTGGGTCCCACCCGTCTATGGTCCCACCAGGCAATCGAGCCAGGAAGTTGAGCAATACATTTCGCATGACATGAGCTACACAGATGTGACAGCCCTTTCGATTCATATTTTGCAACCGTATTTTCGGATGGAGCCTTGAGGCTACGTTTGTGCAGTACAGTTATGGCACCCAATAACATTGCTGGGCAGGTTGTCAATTTCATAAAAACCCGAAAACGACTAACCAGCCATATATCACTCTCAGCCAACAAATAGCTTTTGCGCGATCTTAAAGATGCGTTTGTTTCTCTCCTAAGCAGCCAACTCCTCCAACAGCACAAGGCTGCAGCCATTGCAGCGCTGGCTACAGACCTGTAGGCAATTTAAGGCAAATTTTGTTCACTGGTCAATGTGTGTTTTAAATGGCATATTTAACGTCATATAAGTTAGCATTTAAATTTTTACCAATTTAGAAAAATAGTACTGGGAGCATTCATTACACTTATGAGACTAATTAAACAAGTTCATATAAGCCTACAATTGATTCATAGGCATCATCTAATGTGTTTGCTTTTTACAATCGGAATTTATTAGCTACGTTTGCATTGTGTATTTCAGAGGCTACATTTTGTTACGTGAATTTAACATTAAATAAAAATAATTTCATATTCTAATTTACTAACACGGTACGCATGATCTTGAGCAGGTGTAAAATTTGTTAGTACGTCCGATCAAATCTCAGATACGAAAACGTTGATGAATGCCAAAATACGGCCAGATTTGCTAATACGAACGATTTACGTACAATTCGTTCTGCTCACGTTTCATGAATGAGGCCCATTGTCTTTCTATCCAAGGAGGATACTTGATATATTTGATGAGAGGATTAGGCTGAGCCTGCTTTGCTTGTAAACAGGTGTGTGTGTCTGTGTGTGGATATTTGGGGCTTAGTGTATATAGACTCTGCAAGGATATCCTTTGGTAAGTGGACTTCATGATTAGAGGATCTAAGTTCATATTTATAGCCTAAACAGAGCAGTATCCAGTGGGTTATCTTTTCTCAAAGTCATTCTCTTGATCTTGGATAGAGAGACTATGACCTGGGCATGAACTTGGGAGGAGGAGGAGGAGGAGGTGGGGGGGGGGTGGGCGGGGGTGGGGGGTGGGTAGAGATCAGGTTCAACAAAACATAGCTTCTTTTTCAGTTGGTGTTTTTTACATAATGACCATTTTTATGAGATGTGCATTTTAGAAAAGGAAAATAATCATCATTTAGCCTGAGCCGACATTCTCTGCGCCCTGGAGGCAGGAACAAAGCCGTAGACACTCAACTAAAGTTGTCTTCCTTTCATATGCTCTTACTTACCGCTAAAACATTTGGTATAGGTTACCTCTTGTCTCAAATTCTTTCCTGAGCCAGACAGAAGCTCAAGCATATCCTTATCGCTCACGGACAAGTATGCTTACAGCACTGTGTGGAGAGGGCATATTGTGTTCAGACTCTGTGAGAGTGAGCCTGTTGTGTGGGTTGGCTGGTACGTAATGGCCAGATGGCTCTGTCCAGCCATCGATTCTTAACCTGTACGTTTACAAAGGGTATTTTCACGAGGTCAGCTTTATAGGTTGCCTGAATTCTCTGTTTATTGGCACAAACCTGATTTGATGCATTGTGACCGCTTGCCTTTCCCATGCTGTGCTTCCGTATGAGAGGGAAATCGTAGTGGGTGTACATTAGGAAAGCACAGCAATCCTAATAAAATGGCAATTTAAATAGGCTTTGGGAAAGTAAATTTTAAGAAAATAGTGCGGAAGTGGCATTAAAAATACAATGCAGAGGATGTATCCATAAATGTACAGAAAAGTCTGCCGATCGCATTAGTAACTCAGGCGGAAGCATTGCTCATGCTTGAGTGGCCATCTGCTCTGGGAACATTGTAAAGAGCGTAAGTGGCCTCCCTCTTGCATCCCTCTGATCTCTGCCGTTGTCTGACCCGGTTTGCACCGCTTTGCTGGAATGCCGTTCGGAGAATGCAACGCTCAAGACTCACTATGTTCTTACCACGGCATTTTCAGCACCGTACCCCAAACAGGCCAAAAGTTATCACCTCAGTAGATGGATAGCCGCCCACACCAAATTTTGTCCCTATGCGCGGGGAACAGTAGTGATTGCCTTTTCTTTTGGTGGTGGAGTGAAGAAAGGGTGGGGGTTTGGGGCATTCTGCTGCTTCTTACATCACAGCACAAATTCATCTGCCACTTCATGTACAGACCGCTATGGTTCCAGACAAAGAGAGCGAAGGCACGGGCGGGGCGCCAGTGACTGGGAAGACAGCCGTAGCTGCTCTCTCTTTCCCTCCCTCCCTCCCCCCCTCCCCCCGTGCCTTGTCTGTAAGAATCCATTGCGGTCTTTCATCGCCTTTTCTCCCGTGGTGTTTTTCCTCTTGGTTAATGCCGTTATTATCAGGTTTCACTTCGCATTACTTTATACCTGCCGCCCCTGCGTTTGACTCGCTGACCAGTGTTTAACCTGTGCCGGTGCTCTGCAGGTACGAGGCACTCACATCACAGGACACTGGAGCTTTTGTCTTTGGCACAACCTAGTTTTTTCAGATCGTCAACCAGGAGCTCTGGGACCGGTTATCTTACTATGGAAGTGTACTAGTCAACTTGTTGAAAAATTGAAGGCCATCCCTCTAAAGGTTCCGACTGAAAGATGCTTCACTTTCGACTGTTAAAAAGGTGAAATAACAAGTAAAGCAAACGGTGCACCGCTAGCAGAGAAAGCGGTGAGATCCGTCTTTCAAAAGGCGCGTGTTGTTAGGCACACACTTTCAGGAAGGCGTCAGTTCTAAGGAGCTATACGGACGGCTTGCCAGCCTTTTTTTTCTTTTCTCCCCTCCTTATTTTCCGTCACAAATTAAGCCAGTTGCATAACAGAGCGTGAGGAGTGATTGCAATCAAGTATGCAGAAGCTGTCCAGTTTTTTTTTAATGCCTGCAGCGTTAAAGTTGACGCAGTGTGTCGGTGAGAGCCGGAGCGCGCACCATGCAGACCTGCTGCTGTAGCCTCGCAGCCAAAATAACACAGAGAAAAAGCAATAAGAAATACAAGGGAAATGCTCATGGCAGTGCACCATGCTGTAGCATCCTAATATCAAGTGCAGTGCCTATGAAATGCACCAATCGGGCGCCTCATTTTACAGACCTTTGAAGACCCCTGGAGGCTGCTGATATAAAGGGCCTGACAGGCTCCGCCTCTTGTTCTCCTGCAGCAGGGGCTGATGGGAACTCCCTTTGTCCAGAGAAGGAGGGACCACCCAACGACTGCAGCATTTACTTAATTTTTTATTTCATGTTATAAGGCTGCAAGTGTGTTTTCCCCTGCTATTTACAAACAGTTTGGTGATATCTCAATTCAATTAAATTTTATTTGTATTATGTATTATATGCTTTTTATAGAGAACTGTCACAAATACGCTTCACAGAGAAACAGAAGGAAAATTGGACAAAAGCCAGGCCTGAGCCCCCAAAAACCAAGCAAGGTTAAAAAAAAATAATAATAATAATAAAAAAATCCCCAGTGGGAAATATCTGGGTTACATACTCCAAAGAAAAAAGAAAGTAAAAAGATCACTATGCAAGTATTTCGAGCCAGCTGGAAGTAGGGTCAAGTGTGCATTTACAGTAGAATAAATGTAGACTGGCTCCTCTGCTGCAGTCACATCCGCATTTGAGTCAGATGGTGGCATTGGCTGGCCTGGAATTGGTTATTACAGGTGAATGCAGTCACTGATTTAATCTGCTTAGGTTCGATATGAGCTCAGTTCTAAACTGATTATGTGCTCTGTTAATTGAAGCCTCTGTTTTTGAGCACCGGGCCCTTAGGTCGCTGATGATGAGAACAGCACTGCGTTCTGTCATCCCACGCCACAGTTCACCATTACAGTGCGTTAATCTCTTAATACTCTGCAACAACCTGTGGATCTTTTAGTACTTAAAAAAATAAATAATGCTTCAAAAACTTTGTGGATATGACGGGCATGCTTTGTGGATATGACGGGTATGTCTAGTATAATCGTGTTTGGCAGAGCCGGCCGCTGGCATAAACACTATGCAGTCATTTAGAGGCTACAACCATCTCTGGGCCACACAATTCAACACTTTGGGGCCACAGCAACATTCATGATCCATGTTGAGTGAGGTGAGCCACCTTCCCGCTGTTATGGCTTCAGGACGGGATTTGTCCAGTAGGACTCGCCGAGCTGTCGGAATGGTGTGCGAACCGACGGATTGCCTGCCGGCTGTTTACAAGCAGCGCCATCAGCTTTAGCGTGGACTTAGATCAACTGTGGTGGATCACGGTGAACTTTGAGAGCTGTCGATCAAGATTCTTTTGAGATGGGTATAACCTGAAGAAACTGTTTTAAAGCATTAAAACTAAGCATAAACTTTTATTAAGGAAGAGACCCAGCAGTACCCTAAGAGACTTCCATGTCCTTTATGAAAACCAATTGCTTGTCTCATGTCGATTTTGCATTGTTGAAATAAGGCCATAGAAATGTTTCTAAAAGGCCTAAAAGAATTTGCAATCCACCAGAATTTGTGTGCTTTGCGATCTGCCAAAAATAGTCCTAATAATAGTAATTCCTATTATTTTTCCAACTTATTTGTATAGCACCTTTTTCATACCTAAGGTTGCTTCACAGAACATATATCAAATGCACATACATAAAAAAAGAAAAAGAAAAATATATGTACATGAAAGCATTCATTTAAACAGCAGAGGTAGCGTGAGATATGCAAATGGTTCACAATTCACATAGTGGGCAGTACTGTTTTACAGCAAAGGAGTGTGGGGCTAGGATAATAATAATAATAATACATGTCATTATTTATATATACATGTATGTGTGTATGTATACTGTACGTTAAGATTAATTTTATTTATATATGAAAGAGGACTCCCCACTGCAGAGGAATCCCTTTGTTTGTAAGTGAACAGGTGTGATGGTGGAAAGAGGGCTGCTCTTTCACCGAAGACAACGTGAGACTGCCTCGCTCGCATCTCCCCAGAATACTGATGAGCCCACACAAAACCCCCGGGTCTCTTCGCACTCTCAGATAGAGGAGGAGAGAAAGAGGAGCAGGAGGAGGAGACTCACTCAGGGAAGGGGACCAGGGGAAAAGGCTGCTTTGCATTGGACAGGCGGTCCTCGCGCACGGCTAGCCGCGAGCTCACCCGTCACCGCGAAGGCGCCTAATCTCCGCTGAAGGTTTATGTAACCGCCGTGGTCACGTGACCCGGCCCCCCGGAGGCTGTGATGTCACAGCTTGCCCTCCTCTTGTTTTCATTCAGTCGTCGGCGAATCCTCCTGCGAGACGCACAAAGCCCCGCGCCAGGGAACGATCGGAGAGAGAGCCGACGCCAAGCTCAGAACAGGCCCTCGCTTTTCGCCTAAACCCCAACCCTCCCCCAGCCCCACCCCAGCCAAAACTATCGATGTGACACCTTTGGGAATACAGCGTCCGAGGGGGGCCCCCCAGAGTCGGCCAGCACCGTGAGGGAGGGAGAAGGGGGTCCCGTCTGTAATCCGGGGCGGAGCTCTGATTAACACATCAATGAGAGAAACGGTGATCCTGCCGAAGGGTCGAAACGAGATGGCCATGAAGCTATTGTTCTGGCAGTTGGAACAGCACTTGAAGAGGTAAACCCTGCAAGGGGATGCCGTTGGCAAATGGGCATCAAATTGGTTTAGGTTTCCTTCTCAGCTCTTAGGTCTTCATGCCACGATCTGGACATTCGCCGTTTTTACTGTGGTTTCTTGTGTTTACTGCGGTTTTATTGCTGTTTTTAGGGCGATCCACATTGCTGCGGTCAGGAAAGAGAACAGCGTCTAAGGCATTATATTGACACAACAAAGACATTTCAGTAAGAGTGTCTTCGTCATAAGCAGTCTGGCGCGTTTCTACATTCTTTCTTGATCGTTAAGGGTTGACTTGTGCATCACCTCACAGCAGAACCTAAATTAGGTTAATGCATGTACAAGAGAGTGTTAGCGTCAGAGAATCTTCTGAACGTTGCACTAAATAGATTGTGACCTTTTGGTGAGGGTGTAGAGGAAAGCAATTAGATTATTCTAATTATAGTAGTACTTTTATATCATTTAATAAGAAATCTCACGATGGGTGAATTGTGCATTGAGCCATAATTTTTCATTAAAGCATCATAAAAACAAAAAAATCCCCCTGTGGTGCATACCTGTAAACACCCTTTGTCTTGGAAAATCCCCTTCAAAGGGCAGAATTAGAAAGTGCCGAAATGGTGCTCGTCACTAATTAGTACTATTCAGTGCTTGAACTAAATGATGTCCATGCACTGAAAAGATAGAGCATTGTGATGTCATCATCACAAGCTCCCCTCTCTTACAAAAGAAGTCGTGTGAGAGATTGCTGTACAATTTGGTAGCTGCGTATTTGCCAGTTTACCTTAACTATCCTGCTAACGGTTCAATATTACTCTATACCTTCGACACACAATTAAATGCAAATGTTTGTTTTTCCTTCACAAAATCAAGTTAATACTGGTAGTTTTACAAACTATGAGTCAAATTTAAGGGAAAATTTTAATTGTTAACCATTATCCATATTGCATTAGCATAAGACTTTTACCGATCCAAATGGATCGTCTAGCTTTGGGGAAAGGGCTTGGTCGGGGACAATGTATCGTTTTCTTTTTCCAGTTTAAATTGTTTTGGTGATGTGGTGGCCAATTAAATTACAAATCTATGTTTGTGACAACTGTTTACAGGGTGTTTTTGAGATTGGGAATTTATTGCATTTGTTATATATTCTAAAAATGTGGCTCTGTTGATGCAAGGGGTATGAGAAAATGGCAGCTCTGGGGAAAAGTAATGGGGTCCCTGATCAAGGTCTTCTGCTATAGCGTGACCATGAGGAGCTTTTAGATTTCACCTCTAACCACCCCACGCTGTATGGCCACGATAACGGTCGGTAATAGCAACGATGCAGGTAAGACCTGGAATAGGTGAAGGTGCTTGTTCTTGTCCTGGAGCAGGGGTGGACTAGAAGGACTAACCCAATTCAGGGCTTAATGACAACTTCTGCTCTTAATTAATTAGCAGAGTCATTTGTTTGCCGTGACAGTTTCAATAAAATCTGGAGACTGCATGTGTCCTTGTTAACACCATTTTACTGTGGAGTGTGAACAGACATACACACACTGAACTGGTCTGGAGTTGTGCACCCCTGCCTTACAGTAACTTGTATTGATGCACTGAAACGTATATTTTTTTCTTCATATGAGGAACTGTGAGGGACGTCCCAAAATCAAAAGTGGCAGTTTAGTGTAATGTCAACAGAAGTAGAATTTTACCTCAGGTTGTGGGTTTGATTCCCGGAGCACTGCCATTGCACCCTTGTTCTTGGCATTTACAGTAAGCCCAACTGCTATATCGGTCCATTTTTTATAGCAGTGGTTGAAATTGTCAATTGTGATGGCTTTTAGAAGAATAGCAGGCAGCACACACAATGTTTTTCATCTTAATAAAGTCACAAACACTTCACAATCACACTAGTCACAATCAGGTTTTTTTTTTTTTTTTTTTTTTACCTGCCCAGGGGTAAAAAAAAAAACCCTAAATAAAATACATTTGGGCAGGTGGGCTTTACTCGGTGGTTGCCAGATCGGCAATTTATTTTTTTCTATGACCAATCCCTCTCAAATTTTGCCTAAATATGGTTATGAGATGCTATTTCATGATTACACGACTCTGCAGATGTGTACTTCTCTTCAATCTCAATCTCTCTTGCAACTACAACGTTCAGTGTGTTCGCGACATGTAAGCTAGAACTTTGAGCTCCACACTACCTGCTTTATGTCGCATTTAAACGGTTCACCGGCTCCATATGGCGCGTTGTGATAGCTTGGCTTTGCTTCAGAATTCGCCTCCTGCCTCTCCGTTCTAGCTATCAGGATCACAACATAAATTTTCTGAAACCTCATAACGCAGGCCAGGTGCCTGGAAAGAGGGCTAAAGTAGGCTACCCCACTGCCACAAGCCTACCTCCAAACACAACTACAAAGATGCTGGACATAAGCATAAACTTGTGGAGAGTTGGAAAGAGAAATTTTCTTGGGTTGCTGTTCTGCACTGTGCGGGGATTTTCCGAGCCACGCTGACCTTTTAAAACTCATTTCCTGATTCCCTGCATTTCTACACAACCTCACACAGGGTATTTTCTAAAATAAAATGTTTTACTTATAAACATTGTGGAGAAAGAAAAGATTTTTTTTTTCAAACCCCATAGGCGAGATTCGATAAGCTTTCATATAAATCATGGCAAATCCGTAGCTACATTAGTGGATAAGATAATTTTATTACATTTTAAACCCACATATTTATGCCCAATAATACCAAATCATTATCTAATCTTATATGGAAACAAGTAGGCTATATTAATGATGTGCGCTAGGCTATATTAATTTCAGTCTCTTTGTGCTATTTTCTATTTTTTTTTTTCTGCGACCCATCCCTCTCAAATTTAGCCTAAATATGGTTCCGAGATGCCATTTACATGTGAAACTAAGATACTGTAACCAGCACCAGCTCATCATTTTCATTTGTATTTTATATTACATTACAAGCATTTAGCAGACGCTCTTATCCAGAGCGACTTACACAACTTTTTACCATTTTTTAAAATTTTATTATTATTATCATTTTTTTACATATTATCCATTTATACAGCAGGATATATACTCAAGCGATTCAGGTTAAGTACCTTTCTCAAGGGTACAGCGGCAGTGTCCTACCTGGGAATCGAACCTGCAACCTTTGGGTTACAAGGCCAGTTCATTAACCATGATACTACACTGCTGTATTTCAGCCCTCATTTGTATTTTCACTCTCTTGTCTAATGAAGGTAATGTACGATTACCTATTAGGCTATGTTTGTGCTTTTAATAAAAAAATGTAATAATTATCTACTCGCTGTAGTTCGCTAGCCTACTTGGCTGTAGCCTACCCCATGACGTGCTAATGCAACATGAGCCACATCTGGAGTTCGGGCAGGTAGTGGAATAAAGAAATTCCGCAAAAAACACGTAGCAAGAATAACCAGGTTTTCCTTTCGTCCGTGCAACATGGTACGACGCAACATAACATAGAGAAATAACTTTCGCATGCTGCAGATAGTTGAAACTCCGATAATATCCTATTTTCAAACAGTCACCTGCGCATTGCAATAACTTGTGCCCTGTGTCTCTAGTTTTTTCAGATAGCCTTTTGCATCCAGTGTTTTCCACAAGCCACGGCTAGGCCATTACACTTTTCCAGCCGGCTACTTTTTTTAACAGTAGCCAATGATGCCCACTGATGTTTCGTTGCAATGGGCAAAATTTACTTTATTTACAAAATTAAATTAAATTAATTATTAATTTTTCTACTGACCAAAATTTCCCAGTGAACATTTTTGTGTCAAAGTCGGTGAAAAGACAGTGAAACGCCGTCTCGCGTCTAGGTGAAAAACTGGCTAAAGTGAAAGTTTTTTAACCAGCTAGGATGGTAGATCCGGTGAAAAACCTGGGCTAAATTAGGGCTAAATTGAGTTACATTTACACGTTCATTATTATTTCATGAGTGAAGCAGTTTGTACTGTATACCCAGCAAACAGTGGATCTCCCAGGGATGAAGTTATGATGTGACGTTCCCTCGGGATGTCTTAAAAACATTACTAGAACATTATTAAAGTCCTAGGAAGGTCACTGTTCGGTTACAATATGACATTTAATTAGAATTTTTCTGGGACGTATATTTATCCGGTTATGATATGACGTTGTGCTCATAACATTCATGGGACATTCAGGGACGTTCCTGCAACGTCTGTTACTGGTTACAATATAACATCATGTAATGAATGTCTGGGGGAGGTTACTAGAACGTCACGTAACATTTAGTAAACCTTACAAAAAAACGTCAAGGCGACGTTCTGATGACATTTCGAGATACTGGGGTGGACGCCTATGATATTGGTCGCCCTCGATACGAGGGTCTGCTACCTGAACTAATGTAATGCATTGAATAAATTCTTGATTTACAGCGCAGTCAATTTAGGTTTTCTTTGATCTGGCATTTGAGCCATTGAGATGCACGAAACCATTGGCAGAAGCAGGCAGCAGTCAATGTGCCGTTCTCCGATTGGCTGACGGCATGTAAGCATTCACTTGGGTTGAGTGAAAGGTCAGATTGAAACGGCAGTGGTACGACACACGGGACAGGACAACAACAGCGGTACATACAGGGGTCATATCCCGCGTTTCGGAAGGCGGTCTATGTTTGGGTCCAGTAATTGCCTAAACCTGTTTACCGTCGTAGATCGACGGAGGGGATAGCTTTACCTTGAGCCGCTTACAAAGGTCCCTGGCTTGGGCTGGGAGAGCTGTGGTCTTAAAGTAGGATAGATAACCTATATTTACCGGCTCTGGCATTCAGTGTTCCTGCACTGAGCATGCTCACAGGTGCATCACTCGGGGCCCCACTGGAACTGGCTTAGAGGAGGTGTTAATGGAGACCGAGCTCGATGATGTCAGCGAGTCACGACTAGTCGAGCACATTTAATTGGGCGACAACACTGGGAAGGGGAGGGGTGGGGGGGGGTGGTGGTGGCTGGATAGAGATTGCTGCTAGCCGGGGGAGGGAGGGGACAAAAACGTGTTCGAACAAGCGCTTGTCGAGATGGAGCTCGATGATGTGTGCCGTCGTAGTCGCCGTATCACGGCATGCCACCGGCGCGCTGCCGTCGCCCGTAACGCCCCGACGAACCGTGAACGCCGCGGACGGCGACCGGCCACGCGGACTCTGCCTTGCCCCCTAGACGGCAGTCGCCGTTCCCTCGAAACGAGGCGTGTCGGTGGCCTTGTGTGCTTCTCCTTTTTCGGTTTTGCTTGGCTTAATATTCAACAGGTTAAATCCCCTCGTTGCTCTCTCTGTTACACATTGGCCTATACAGAGTAGGCCTATATATATGACTTGCTTGAATGCACCATTGCCCTTACTGAATTGTATTATAACAGTGGAGAGGAAAGAGCTGTTCTATCATGAGAATAGGACACTCAGGTTAGTAGAGGGGGAGCCATGAGCGGGGTCTATTATGGTGTGCTTTTACTTGAAAGGGAGCCGGATGCAGCTCTGCTGATCCAGCTATTGGAGAATGGCTTGTGATCCTTGTCCCCTGTTAAGGTGTGTCAAGGTGAATTATAAGGGGATTCTCGTCTCAGCGAAGGTCACCAGAGTGCAGATGTTGTGAATTGCAGTAACACACTGTCACATATCTGATATTGTAGTTACTGCCCAAGTAAGTGCCCAAGGCACGGCGCTCTCTCTCTCTCTCTCTCTCTCTCTCTCCCTCTCTCTCTCTCCCCTCGTTCTAATCCTCATGCCTTACCAGGAATCTTAGCGCTCTTCAGCAGCTCTCCTCTCAGGTTTGGTGTAGTAAAAGCCTTATCCCTCAGCCCCGGAGCACACAGCACACCCCATTCCCAAAGCGGGACGTGGGTCTCACTGTCGGCTGTCCCCTGGGCGAGGTTCCCACGCTCCTCAAAAATCCTCGAAATATTTTCATCATGCAAAGTCATAGAAAGCGCTCAAATATCCAACTGTCAGGGGGAAAACTTTCATGAAAAAACAGTCAAAGGCCTATAGCCCAAAGCAGACTATTGCAGCAAAAACAAATCCTTTGTTATTGTAAATTTATCCTCAAAACATCATTTGAAAAAAGTCAAATCCTATGGAACTTTTTTTTTTTTCCGCCCTCAGCGCAGAGTTTACAGTGTTGCGTGTAATGGGAAGAATTTGATTACTGTAGCGTTAGAGGGCCGGAGCTAAACATTCCCTCAGGTGCACTGGTGTGATGGTAGGAGCAGGGTTGCAAACTCATCATAACCAGGTCGTTTCCTGCTAGCTGGCAACACAGACTGAAATTGACAGTGATGGATTTACTCACTTTTTTTTTTCTCGTTTTACTTGTGCAAAATTTAAACGGCATATAGAAACATCATTTGTTTGTACAGGCCTGCCTATGTTTTTGAGTGCGTGACACGCTCATGCTGTCGATATTTACGGATAGTCTGTTTATCCTGTGAAACTTCTTCTAGAGTCTTCCTGAATAAAGCTTATTGCCTGGCACAAGCTTTTACTGTGGAATTGTGTACACCGTACAGTTATTGCTAGCATTAGCCGCTAAAGTTTTGTCAAAGAGTTGTATCCTTGTATGGAATTGGGAGTACTCTATTCTGGACGCTTGGGCACATACATAGGCATACTTGTTTCCATGTAGAGCTAAAATGGAAGGAACTGAAATAGTACAGCTCTACTTATTTAGTGAAACTGCTGACTGGCTGTAGGCCTATAAAGTGTATGATGGTTATTTTTAGGTTGGATATTATACAGCATTGGTATTGGTATGGCCATGGTAAAGTTTGCATTCAGCTTTCATAACACATTTGTGGAAATGATGCACATAAATGCCCAAGTCCCAGTCAGTCATTTCTTCACTGTTTTCATCAATGCATCGCCCTCTTATCAGTTCAGTAGATTGCACACCCAGTGAGTTCATAGCTTATTTCAGCATTTTTTTCCCCTGCAGGCCTGAATCCACACTTGAATATTTCCCTGTCAGTTTATTTATGCTTCAACGAGTGGGCCTAATTATTTCTTTCTCTCTTTCTTTCTTTCTGCTCGGAGAGCAGAAAATTATGCTCGTCCACTTTGGCACTTCATGTAATCTCCTAGCCCAGGATGTCAGATGTAGGCCACCACAGACCTGGGTTCAATAATTACATTAAATACTTTCACCCTTTAGACACAAGAAAAATTCCAGCAGGTTGCTGACAGTCTTCAAAGAAACATCAATTTTTCACTGAAGAACAAAATGTGTTTCGTCAATTTTTGTTAGGAAAATGTTTCCTTGAAAATTCTCAAGTTTTCTCAGCGTTTAAACAGTTGAAGTATTTCAAATACATATTCGACCATGTTCTGATCTGCTGGAACACTCTTGCTTGGTCCATGAAAAGCTTTTCATACGGATTTGATTTCACATCTTCCGTTGCTGGAATTGAGACAACAGCCCAGTCGAAGTGGCAATCATCTTTTTTTGGATAGGTGCTTGAGGTGCACACAGGCCTAAACACTGAACAGGTTGAGGTGTGGAACTGATGGGTGTGTACTTCCTGTGCTGACTGTATGTAATTGGAGAGAGGGGATATTCGTAGACGTAGGTGAGTGATTAAAGAAAATACAGCTGTAAAATATTTTCTGCCCCTACACAGCAGCCTGTGAGCTGATTTTTCATAGCTGTAGAGGGATGCTGTGTCATGCATAATTTCAGCCTCTTCCATCCTCTCCCTGACTTTATTTAGCTCAAAATGTATGGCAGCAAAATGAGCAGTCCCAGTTGAACATTTTTAACGCGTCGTTTTGGGATTTGAACATGTCATCTTAATTTTTTAAAATTTGTCCAGGTAAATAAATAATTAGTTTAACAACTTGCTCCCCTCGATCAGCTGGATGTGATGTCCCTTCAAGTTGATACCCTTCATGCCTTTTTTCCTGATTTTCTTTGGCGTCGGGTTACCCAGCAGGCTTTAAATATTGTCTCGTGTTCGTGTTGTGTTTATTTTTGAACTTCAGCCTACAGGAAAGGCGTAAATCCTTTCTTGTGATGGATGGGCATCGATGTCTGTTGATGGAAGTGCTTACAACGTTATCCACCTTCACAGTAGCCTGAAATAGATTACCAAGCAGGAATGCGCTGAAGAATTAGGAGAGGAACTAGTTTGCAATACGTAGCTCGAGTTTTCCTATCGTTATATATCAGTTACTGTGCACACGTTATAAAGTCAGATTTTTCTTTATGTGAAATAAAGGTACAAGGCTGTTGTTTTAGTATTTCCCGGTAGGCGGCAGTGTGAGTGCATAAACCCTCAGCGTCCATGCACCTGCAGATATTGTCATATCTGTTTTATCAGATCACTTAACGAACAAATGCACGTGTGAAAATGCAATAGAAATAAGAACGTTTGTTTTAGAGTGGAGAAATGTTCGGATCATATACTTTATGTAGTTATTTTACGAATGAAAATAATTATTTTATTTTTACGAAAATATCCATCAAAGCAGCCTTTCATTTCGAAAAAAAACTGGATCTGTCTTCTCATTCCATCCTGTTTCGCCCAGTTTCTGATATGCTTTTTCAATACAGTAGGCCTATACTGTATTATCCTGTGAGACTCGACTGAGCTGCAGGTGGGGGCGTTGAGTAGTCAAATGAGTCTGTCTCTCCACCAATGGGCAGTAGTAGTGCGCTGTTTTTCTTGGATAAATTATGCAAATATCGTGGGGGCTGCAGATTTTCAGCAAAGCGAAGATGAGCTGACCTTGGAGATTCTTTGTGCAGCGCTAGTACATGCACGGGCAGCCCTGGATGCGAGCTTTTTCTGTCGGGTAACTGCCATTATTCCCCGAAGAAAGCCACTCGAAGCGGAAAAAAAAGGAATGTGATTTTATTTTTTGGCCAGCGTCGAGAGGACGTGTGTTAACCTGCACTTTGGTATATATGGACGAAATAGCATGAATACCCGATGCTACACAGTGGCGATGGATCTTGGTGTTTGTCAGTTGAGACATTTTTCCATATCTTTTTTGTCATCACTGCTGGGTACAGAAAGTTCGCCCGTCAGTCTTGACAATAGGTAAATGCGGCTTTTAAGACGAGTAATGAGAAAATGCTAATTATCGATAGCAAACGATGTGCTTGAAAGGAATGGTGATGCCGAATAATAGAATTGTGCATTATATTCTATCATTGTCGTTTTTGTGAATACTACTGAAAATTGACGTTAATTATTTCTCAGCATCGATGCTGTTACTACCATTTTGATGCAGTCCTTAAAGGGAGAAAATGTCATCAATGATGATTAACACGTAGAAAGTGGTTGAGATTACCATACACTAAAATGCTGTGCTCATCAATTTGTCAGATGAAGTGTTGTAATTATTATGTAATTAAATCAGAGACATGTTATTCTCTATGCAGCCTGAAGTGTTCCACTCCACTACCCGTGACTACGTAATGCGTTAACGTATATGTCGGTTTAGCCTTCTGTTGAAAAATGCTTTTCTGAAACCCTGCTTGCTGAAAAAAGCGAATTCATATTCGGATTTAGCTTGATAAAAAGTCTGGAAGGCGGAAGTCAGTTATGTCGAATTATTTTTGCGATACATGCTACAATGATGTGTGGGTGCTTTTCGGACTTGATGCTTGCTGTTGCATTGCGTATTAATGTATCCGTTTTATGTTTGCTTTCAGTTCTTCGGGTGCCAGTGTGGTGGCGATAGACAACAAAATTGAACAAGCAATGGTAAGTATTTTTTTATTTTGTGCTATTATAATTGTGAAATAATTTGGCCTGGAATGTATAGCTGTCCTGGTATGGATCACTGCTTGCGTGTAAAGATTCTTACTGGGCTGTGTCGTCTTCTCCTCCCTAATCTACAGTGCATCACATAATCCGTATCAGTTGATGCATCTCGAATGAGCGCAGTACACTGCATATAAATTGCTCAGTTGTGTAATTCGTTGTGCCGTTTTAATGTAGAATCATGGGGACAAGAAGCCACTTTTCTCAAATGCTAGGATAATTTTTCAAATTGTATAACTAATTTGATTTAGAGTAAGCAAGCTTCTGAATCCAGTGAAGCTTTTTGTGTGAAAACTACTGTATGCGTGAACATACTTTCACCCTTACTTTTCAGTAAATAACATGTCTGTTACCTGCATTGGCAAGTAAATTATTGATTAATTAAAATCTCTAGATCTGCATTCATTTCGAGATTATTCTGATTTTGGATTTGTGCCTGAAAGAGACTCACGCGATTTTGTCTCTGCTGTTGCTAGGCAAGCACTGAATCTCTGACGCCTTGTTATAAATAACACGGTCACCGATTGGTTCTTCTTTCTGGAGGCCATTTTGTTCTTATGGTGACGAGTGGAAGAGGGGTGTATCCCTGCACGAATTTCTCAGATGAACAAAAAATGTTTCTACTCGGTGTGCTCCAGCTGTCAGCTTCTGAAATGTTGGTGAAAATCAGTTTATGTAGGTTTAAATTTGAATACATCCTTACTACACCAACCTATCTAACAAGTTTGTTTTACAAATCATGCAATCTTATAATAAAAGTATTTTCATATTTTCTCTTCTGATTATTATTATTATTATTATTATTAAGATCCCTACTGGAATAAAAATGTTATCAGTTGTGAAATGAGTACATCACATAAATAAATATTGCTGTAAATATAATTTTGCTGACTGCTAATGCTAAGGCTGTAAAGCAGAAGATATGTGGTGTGTGTATGTATACTACTACTTAAGTCCTGCTTTTTCTAGTTTTTAGGCCGCTTAAATTATTTTGGCCTACAGCTGAGTAAGCTATTGCTGCAGCAATCATTCCGTCTTACCATGCGGATGTCCTCTCTCTTACAGACAAATTCATGAGGTGGTTCTTTCTGTTTTTTATTTATTTTTTATTTTTTTATTTTTTTAGATCTTAACATAGATTGAGTGCCCTTGGGCTGTGATTTTCACAGAATGTTGTACGTTACAACTGAGAACCTACATACTTGTGCATATTCTTTCTGTGCATAAACTTTCACCACCTGCCTTTTGTATTTGATTCCATCTAAAGGGTATTGAGAGTTGGCACACTTACTGTGTATTATTTTATTGACTCATTCCCATTATTATTGTGGTCAGTAGTGATGGTAGCAGTAATGAGATTTTTTATGAAATGACATTTAAGTGGTCATCATATTTCATAATGCCTACCTTCTGTGTCCTTCCTTCCCAGGATCTGGTGAAGAGCCACTTGATGTACGCAGTGCGCGAGGAGGTGGAGGTTTTGAAAGAACAGATCAAAGAGCTGATCGAGAGAAACTCGCAGCTGGAGCAGGAGAACAACCTGCTGAAGAACCTGGCCAGCCCGGAGCAGCTGGCCCAGTTCCAGGCCCAGGTCCAGAGCGGCTCGCCGCCCCCGTCGGCGCAGCCGGCAGGGACCGGCACGCAACAGCCTGCCCCGCCCGCTCAGACGGCCTCCCAGACCACCGGACCGTCCGCGTAGCCCTCCCGCCGCCACGGCGACAGATTCGCCCGGAAAAAACTCCAGCTGCTAAAACCGCAAACAGAAAAACGACACGTTCGCGCCGAAGAACTCCGGCCGCCGCCGCCGCCGCCACAGGAGGATTCTGTTCCCAATTTGCACATATTTACCCTTTGAAACTTGACAGAAAGTGTTAGTGTCTTTCTTTTTCTTTTTTTTCTTTTTTTCTCTTCTCCCCCCCCTACCCGAGATGCTTTTCACACTTTAGACAATCGTCTTCGCGAGAGAGACTGGGAGGCTAAAGATGAGTTACTAAAATCCACAGAACCGCTGGGATCGCTGAGGACAGTTTTGTTGTGAAGACAGCTCAAAGAATCATTGTGCCTGTGTCAAAAAAAAAAAAAGGATTTCAAGTGATGTCAGTTTTCATTGGTGACTCCGGAATTGTGCAGGTGTTACCGTGCGTACCTTTTTTTTTTCCCTTTACTTTTTTGTAGTGTAAATATATAAATATTTTCCAGGCTGTGAGCATAATAATGAGCAAGCACTTTCTTAGTGGCTAATGTGAAGAAATCTTTTTTTTTTTTTTTTGTGGACCATCAAGCTCCCCCCATCTGGTATGGGTCAGGCGAAAGAGAAGTTGACTGTAATCTTTACATCACTGTTATCGTTATGTTGGTTCGAATGAAGGAGATGAATCTTTGCTTAAGGGGCGCAGGGGCGCACTGTTTTTTCATTTGGAACTCCTCGTTCCGGCCCGTTTTAATTTGAGGCCGTATTTCGTTTTGGTCAACCAGTAACACCTAGTGCAATCTGAGGGGGGATATAAATGATTTGCCTCTGCTGAATTCTCGGTAAGGGCTTGTTCGGCTTGTGTATATTTGTGTAGTTAGCGTACGTACTTTGTAAAATCGCCATTGCAGAAGGAAAAGGCAAAGAAAACAAATCTTTTTTTCGATTTAGATTGTACAGTTTGAAGTGAGGCTGATAATGGACTGCCCTTTGCGAGGTTGGGCAGTCTATTTATTGCTGTAAACCAGGAATGCACCTTCTCAACATGTTAGGACATTTAAGTGATAATAGACTGTACTTGGTTTTCATGGCTGAATTAAATCCTACTGTAAACCATTGTTCACTTGAAATTGTTTTAGGTGTTGCACCATTGTGAGGTTTTTTTTTTTTTTTGACAGTGAAGCACTCCGGATATTCAACTTTTTTTCTTTTCTTTTTTTTAAGCAAACTCTCAACATAAGGCAAACCTGACATGAATTCTGCATATACATATAAGTTGTATGCTTATGTTTTTGTGCATGTTCCTCAAACCAGAAACCAGAAAAAGGTGTAACGTAATCTAATTGCACTTCTCAACTTTCAATAAAAAAAAAATTAAAAAAAGTGAAACCAAATATTTCCTGTTGATAATTCTATGTGTGTAGCAATTCAACTGTCTCTGTTTTGAGGGCTTAAATGCCTACCGTTATCTAAATCATGTTCAGTCTTACTCTTCCCGTACCAGGACAGTATGTATGTTGCACTGGGTATGACTCATGTAAATATTGTGACCGACCTGTGAATTTTGATTGGAGGAGTTCTTAACAACTCCCTCCTCTGTCAGACTTGATCCCGCCCCCTCTCCACCTTCTCACGTGTACAAGCGCGATGAGGCTTCACGGCGGTCAGTCCATATGCTGTATTGGGAGCGCATGATGTAGTTAGTGGCTATGAAGGCCAGGGATCTGGCTTTCATCAGATCTCTGTAGCAGTCATAGGCAGCAAAATGTACCTTTTTTTTGGTCAGTTAACTTTTAAAGGTCTTCAAACGGCAATAAAAATGCAAATGTGATTTAACCTTAGAGAAAGGTATGAGAGACTGCAGTATCAATGTACAAGTTGCTGCACCTTTTGAACAATATTATACACATAAAAAACTACCTGCACATACTCAGTGTTTCAAATTTTTGTCATAACTGTTACTCGTAAATCTAAATATTTATTGTACCTGTACACGTATATACAGTCAGGTCCAGAATTTATTGGCACCCTTGATGAAATTTAGGAAAAGGTTGTATAAAATAAATGCGATAATGAGCTCTATATATTTTTTTCTTCTCTGAAACAGGTGTCAGAATTATTAGTAGGCTACCCCTACAGATTAATTTAAATTAAATAAATTAAAAAATTATAAATCTGAAATAATATTCTACATATTTAAGTTGATCTCAGTCTTAAGGAAATGTATTTTAGCTTTCCATCACTTCCTGACTTAGTAGGATATAAAAAAAATTTAAATGCAAAACAGCTCTTCATTAATGAGATCTATTTCAGTTATTATGATGAGTGTTGTCCTGTGCTTAAATGCTGTATGGTTTCACTTTATGCCGTTAAGGGTTAACGGCACTTTAGCAAACTCCAGGCCTTGCACAAGAACAACAGCAGTATGTGGTGAGTATGGAAAAGGCAGAGTTGCTGCCTGCAGTACTGTGGGTCGGGTAGCATCTGAGATGAGCTGAGTCATGGCTGTTGGCTGGAGGTGGTGGGTTGTGTTCTAGGCTTACAGAACATGGTGTGAAATTAGGCATCCAAAGACTTCATACAGTATGTACAGTATGTATCGTGAAATGTGTAATGCCAACTTAAATGTCTTGAAGCAGATTGGGTGCACTTTTCACTCCGAAAATCATAAAGCAGGTTTAAGATAATGTTTATATCTCCATATGCTGAGTTAAAAATGTGTTCATATGGCTATACACTTTGTCAATTTGTAAATGTCAATATCAGGATTTACTAATTAATGAGTGATTGTTTGTGTATCGGACTACCAATTCCTGCAGTGTGCATATGTGCGTGTGTGTGCGCATGGGTGCGTGTTAATCAGTTTGGGGGCTTGTATTTTCGCTAGTTCAAAACCAAAAAACACAATTGGGCAAAAAACACAATTGGGATCACTGATATCCGATCGGATCAGGAAATCAAATCCAAGCTTTAATCTGGATCAAATCTTCAAAACGGGTAGTTCAAAACAAAAACATAGGATTGGGATCAGTTTGATCCAAAAAATCTGGATTACCTTGATCCAACTGGAGGGGTGGATTTACAGTGAATTACCAGAGCTAAATGCTCAATTAATTTAAAAATATGTTTCAATATAAATAAGATGGTCCATCATCTGTGATCAACAATAGAGCAATAGTATGGACAATAGACTCGCATTGTCCACAATGTCACAGAGGGGAGCACTGTGGCAGGTAGTGATATTGTGTGGCGCAATACAAGCCAGTATTATGCTGCATGCTCGTTGTGGTTCCACTCGCAGATAGTCTAGGCATGCAAAGCGCCTCTTGAATACCCCATTTAAGAGCTCAATAGCACACCTTGTTCTTCCATGGGCATTGTTGTAGCTCATCTGTGAGGGAGTGTTGGCCGTGGAACTGAAACCACTAGACTTTGGATTCAGCTCCTCAAAGCACGTCTTGATGATGCTGCTGCTCTGCAGCTGCCTTTTAATGAAGAGGATCCGTTAACTTTTTGTTGTGGTCTACCCTATTAGATTCCTTATTTTGATTGAAATTCCATTACGATTTTAAGCAAGTATTATGTACTTGGAAAATATAATTAATCATTATATCGTTAATAAATGGCTCTAAATTGCTATGCTATCTGTCTTCCTTATGTAGTTCTTCATATTAAAGCACTGATATTCAGGATCTGGTAATCTTGAAAAGTCTGAATCTGGATCAGGGTGATCCTATCCTGAATTTCTTTGAAATACCGGGACCGAGTTCTCTGATCCTGGATCACAAAATATGGGATTTCTAAATCTGATCAGATCATATTAGGGATTAAAGGTTTTGAACTACTGGGCCCTGGGGATCACGTCCAACAGCTCTCATAACAGCAGGAGGTGTGTTGGTGAAGAGACGGGATTCCCTGGGACTCAATCAAGTAGTTTGACCTCATTTAGTTTGTATATTTATGGCGTTCGATGGGACTGTCCGCACTGTTGCTTTCCTCAAAGACCAGCATCACCCATGTGCCTGAGAGTGTCCGTATTTTGTTTAATACGCAAGACAACCAATTGAATTTCTTTTCAATTATTAATATAATAATGAAATTTAAAATCTCTACAGACCATTATGGCCATTTTCAATTCACATGTGATTAATGATATGATAAATGACTGACCTTATATGAGAAGAATAACACATCTTTCTATATTTCTTCAGCAAAGGAATGAAAATAGGCTCTCCCATACCACAATTAATCATAAAATGCAGACATTGAAGAGTGCAGAATGTATATTCATGTTCAAGGTAAAAAGCTTGAACTCCCGCCCACTCTATTCACAGAAAAACATAATTACTATTTACTACTATTTTTATCGCTTGCAAAAAATGTAAACTTGTTTTTCTCACGTCAATGAAAACAATTTTCCTGTCATGTTAATTTATTTATCTTTTGTCAGCCCTTGTTGCAGGCCCCTTATTTGTAGGTGCTGTCTGTAAGACAGTCCTTTCAATCAGTAGCCAGTTAAGGCCTTGGAAACAAGGTGTGAGTGGCATATTTAGCCAAACAAAGACTTCAATTAAACGCCTAAAAATTAAACACTAAAGACCATTATTCAAGATAACAAAACAATTTACACAATCATCCTGTCAACAACCATGCTAACAGTATTCTGGATAGTATTTCAATACAGTACCAGTTCAGTTTATGAAAAAGCTTTCAATATGTTTAGCTTGAACACAATCTTGTCTTGAACACTAAACACACACACACGCACGCACGCACACACGCACGCAAAGGCCCTGGGATCCATGATAGGATACGTAGGATACAGAATTAAGCTTTTGCAATGGCCATCCTAGTCCCCTGACCTAAATCCTATTGAAAATGAGATGAAGAGGAGAGTCCTCAAGTGGAGACCAAGGACGTGGAGAGATTCCTAAAGGAGGATTGGTCTCAGATCCCTTGCTACGTGTTTTCCCACTTCAACAAACATTACATGAGAAGACTCACTGCTGTTATCTTGGCAAATGGAGGGTGCATAAAGTGCTAAATGCAAGGGTGCCTAGCAGACACTGCTGCCCTCCACAACTGGACTTTGAGACACCGCACCTAAGCTGAGGCATGGTGTAGCCAATTTGCATTGCACCAGATAATAATTTAGTTACACCATAATCACAGAAAAGGAACTTACCCCACACACATACACACACACACACACACACACACACTGAATACGTTTAACATTTATTTGAAAAAAAATTAAGTTCACTCGAAACACATAGAAACAGAGTATGGCACATGTTAATTGATCACTTCCTTGGCGGTGGAAAACGGACACCTTTAACTGTCAAAATGGTTGAGTAGCATGGGCAAATGCCCACTGGTGTGGGGTTAGATGGTTGCTATGTGCAATTTTGCTTGGTAGCTTGCCATTGTTACAATATAATAATGTTAGCTATATTAATTTAATTCAGAGGGATTAGTTTTATACATAACAGTGAATTTGCACTGGTATTGTGATGCTCTCACTCCCGTCCTTTTGTGTCCCGTGTTTTACCTGTTCCCTCTTGTATCGTGTTGTTTGTATTCCTGTTTGTTTCCCTCGTGCTGCAGGCTGGGCATGGTTTTCCTTTCGTGTCACTCTGTTCCACTAGTCTACCCGCCTATCCCTTTCCTCCTTTCCGCATGCATTCTGCACACTCTCTGCTCCGTTAATCACTCTGTGGCGAAGTGAGCACCACCACTCTCGTGCAGACAGTAATCAGACAGGTTGGTTGAGAGAACATGGTTTTTATTCGGTTCTCTCTGTATATTAACAAACACTCATATACTTTCTTCCGCTCTTCTCCCCGCAGATGTTCCGGCCGGCTTTTATGCACTCAGGCTCACTGTCGAACAATCAAGGCAATTGGTTAATTGATACAATCAATAACACAATCAATCGTTACCAATTGCATGATTCCCGAGAGCTGTGTCGGCTCCACAAACCACACGCGTTCACTCTCTCTCTTGCCGGCAGCGCCTAAAACCACGCCCCCCTACCACACACTCACACATACAGTTGCACGCGACACTCAATTGACACTTGTTAACTTTTGCATTTAGTCACCCGGTGTTCTTTGTCCTGTGCCAGTTTGTTAAGTCTCTTTGGGGTAACACTCTGTGGATACATTGTATCTAGTCCTGTCTTGCCTGCTTTAAAAGCCTTCGTCTTGTATCAGCGTTAACTCGCTGTTTCCAGTCCTATCCAGCTTTAATTAGCTCTCGCCAGGAACGGCGTAAACACGCTGTTCATTCTGTCCTGCCTCACTGTACTAACTTTTGTCTGCTCCAAGTCTACCAGCCTGCAGCTGTGCGTGCTTCCTGCCTGTGCTCCAGTTCTGCCACCTACAGCTTGTGTGCATTGTCGGGTAAGTGAGGACTAGGTAAAATGTGTATTTTCTGAATCCAGCGGTTCCAACAGTCAATGCCCTTGTTAAAACATTCGGCACTCTGAATACTGAACACAAGTGGTATTGCGTGCTAGAACCCCTCACTTAACCTACATTCAAAATAAGTTTTACGTGATTTCATTTAATAATTTTTATTAAAAATTACAATCATCAATTAAATCGCCAAATTCGTTAATAGGTAAGTCGAACAGTAACCTGGTGGATCAACTAACAAGCCAAAACAAAGTCTAAATCAGGTCTTGAGATGAAATAATTTTATTAAATGAAAAACAGTCAATAAGAATAATGACTGGAAATCATACATTCATTAAGGAACGTAGGCTGACTACATATAATTTACCAAAGGGAAGACATTAAACCAGACATTAATTAGAAGATACCAGTAAAGAGAGAGATAAGCCAAAAATTGCCAATATTATTTACCCTCCAGCTGAACAGGAACAAAAGGAAACGCACAAGGAACCAAAAAGGATGACTTCTTCCCCAAACAAACTCCAAACTGACTAAAACTATTTGTCTGCGGTACACTCATAAAATAACTTGACAGGCCCTGATTGGGTTAAGGTGTGGGGGAGGGGGGGGAGGGGTTTATGACAAAGACTGGCTTATCTTTGATGTTGGTGGGGGTAAGTGAGTTTGAGAGAGACAAAGAGCGACAGAGATAGAGAGAACGGGGGGGGGGGGTTGGGTACTTTACTTATATATATCTAAATATTATTAGGAATCACATTACACATTTGAACATTGAAGATGCAGTTACCTGCTAACAACAAAAACAACTGTCCAAATGGTTCACCAACCATTTTTAAAACATTTAATCCATGCCCAGTTTAATAGTCCCTTTGTGATCTGCAGATATATGGACACACTGACGTATGTCCCATGATGATCCAGTGTGGTGCGGAGAGATATCTCTATTAGACACTCTTTTGTGTCGCTGCGGTTATGACACCCTGGTTCAGTCTCTTCCTTCTCCAGTGTCCGGGTATCTAGACTGGCAAGGGACAAGAGGTTCCCTGGACTTTGGGTGACATGCAGTGCTTTTTCCCATTAATGTTGCAATTGCGTGAGTGAAATGCAACCTACTCCCACAGTGTCTCTACCAGTTCTGCACGGCGTGCGGGGGGCTCTGTCTCCTGTGACAGGAAGCTGGACGATCCACAGGTGGCAAAGTGCAGTCAGGACCTCTCTTCTGACGGGCAGGGAAGCGCCTCTTTCCCTGTCGGAATCCATTTTGGCTCCTTTAGCCTGGATCCAATTGGGCAGTTGCTTAGGCTAGGGGGGGGGGGGGGGGGGGGGACAGAGACAGAGAGAGGCCGAGAGAGAGAGAGAGAAAGAGCAAAAGACATTAGGCAACATCCCGTCATTCCCTCTCTTGGAACGATAGGTGCATGCAGCTGCTAAGGGCCTATCGTTCCATCATCATAACAACCACACATTTGGACATTGTATATATCATTGTACAATGATAGCCGCATGAAAACAACCGTCCTAATGGTTCACTAACCATCTTTAAAACAATTAGTCCATGTGCAGTTTAATAGTCCCATTGTGATGATCCGGTGTGGTGCAGACATTTTTTTTGTGTCACTGTTGTCATGGCACCTTGGTTCAGTCTCTTCCTTCTCCAGTGTCAGGGTATCTGGACTGGCAAGGGAAGAGGTTCCCTGGACTTCCTTGCGTAACATGCAGTGCTTTTTCCCATTAATGTTGTAACTGCGTGAGTGAAATGCAGCCTAATCCGCAGTGTCTCTACCAATTCTGCACAGCGTGCGGGGGGCTCTGTCTCCTGTGACAGGCAGCTGGACGATCCACAGGCCGCAAAATGCGGTCAGGACCTCTCTTCTGACGGGCGGGGAAGCACCACTTTCCCTGTCGGAATCCGTTTTGGCTCCATGAGCTCGGGTCCAGTTGGGTGGACTGCTGACGGCAGTCGCTTAGGCTAGCTTCCCGCGGCAGGGTATGGGTCCGGATGCACTTGCACCTCTGGGGGTCCTTCAGGGAGTGGCAGGAGAAGACTGTGGGACTTGAGGGCTTAGACCTTATCACTCACAGAAACATATGAAGAGGGGAACACTGCATGTTACAAGCACTTAGTCCATTCAGGGGAACCTTACGGACAGGATTTACCATCCACAAGATTGCCAGTCCAAATAATCACGTGAATAGGGCAGACTTGTTAATAAGTGTCCAGGAACAGCATTGGAGGGGGCACCTACACTTTAGAAAAGGGACTTAAAAACATGGGCATGGTCTTATGTTAAAAGGTGGTGGTAGGGATGTGTGGGGGGGGGGGGGGCGCCAGTTTTACCTCCTAGAACCCCAGTGTGGTTACTGGCAGTCCTTTGGCTGCGGAGGGCCACAGCGTTCAGCAAGCCGGGATGACAGGAGGCATCCTGTCATCTTGCTTCTTCCGCACGTGGATCCCCCTTAACCACGCATGTCTCATCTCTGTCCAGGGGTCTATGCCAGTTTTGGCTTTGGTTCCCTCTCTGGGCAGCTGGGCTGATCGTCGCTCGTAGGCATCCAGTCCATCACTGCTCTCCGAACACTTCTGACGTCGGAAAGGGGCTCTTGCACTTTCCCTGGATGACGTGTGTGTGCAAATTTTGCAGGTGTGGCTCGGGGGTGGAGAGACAAGGGTGGGGGAAGCTGTTGTTCTAACCTGGCTGCTTTCATCTTGCTTTGGAGTGCAAGACAACACTCTGGCGGAGACTTTGAGGGCCAGAGGGGTCGTAAAACGGCCGGGGGTTGGCTTCCTGCTCCGTTTCTCCCGGGGTCTCTTTGCAGCTCTGATAGGGGAGCGAGGCTTTCGCAGGGGTCCCCATATCTCCTCCATCACAGGAACTGTGGAAGTGGGAGAGTCCACAGAGCACACCCCTTCTGTCTGTGCAGCAGACAGAGGTTCCCCGGATTCAGCAGGAGGGGAAGAAAAGTCCACAAGGGGTGGGGTGGGGTCCTCGGCCTGGGTGGACTGGTCTGTGGGGGCTGACTCCACCTGCTGGGGTGCGTAGACCTCTCCACCTGGCAGGGCTGATGGGCCTATAGAAGCCGGTTCCGCATCCTGCGGTTCAACGGTCTTCTCACCAGGCTGGGCTGCTGTGTCTGCAGTAGCAGGTTCTGCCTCCAGGGGTTCGACGGTCTTCTCACCAGGCTGGGCTGCTGTGTCTGCAGTGGCAGGTTCTGCCTCCAGGGGTTCGACGGTCTCCTCACCAGGCTGGGCTGCTGTTTCTGCAGTAGCAGGTTCTGCCTCCAGGGGTTCGACGGTCTCCTCACCTGGCTCAGTTGAGAGGACTGCAGCAGCGGATTCCACTTCCTGTGGGGTCACATCCTCTGTGGTGGCTGGTGTGATACAAGACACAGAGCTGTTTCCCCCAAATTCCTCCAGGGAAGGGGGGCTCACCAGGGGGGCGGCTACATTGTCTGTGGAGGTGACAAAATCCACAGAATTGTCCAAGCCCGAAGGGGGTGGGGATGAGTCAATGGAGAGTGGTGTATTGTCCTCGGTGGGGGGTGGTGCCTGGGTTATGGCTGGGATGGCGCCTACCAGCGCAGGCTGTACTGCCACCGAAGAAACTGGTTTGGCAGTAACTTCTGACTTACAGTGGTGCTTTTCCCAAGCCAGTTTCCACATTTGGTTTATCTCCTCCCATGCCTGCTTTGACCGCCGGAGGTAGAGAAAATGTTGTCTTTTCTCTAGGTATGACCTTATCCTTTGTACAATCCTGCGCTTGGTTTCATCACTATCTGGAGAAATCAGATAGTCCAAATACTCAGTCCGCAGGTTGTAAAGTGTCTCCTCCTTCAGCTGGTCCATTGCATTGAGCTGTTCTGCAAATTTTGGGCACTGGGCTATCAAATATTGCCATTCTGATATCATGAGATGCCACTGCTGATCCAACCTTGACTGGCCAGGGAATGCTGGTAGGTCAGCAGTGGAGGGTAAATGAGGCATCTCTCTCTTTGTCTGGTATGCCATAATAATATATTTTTTCTAAATAAAATCAATCAATCTAAGACCAGTTGATTAGAAAAAGATTAGAACTTGTCTCAGAGTTTACCGCAGTTTACTCAATAGTACAATTTAGTATGCTATAGGACAACCTCGGTGGGACCTCCAATTATGTCGGGTAAGTGAGGACTAAGTAAAATGTGTATTTTCTGAATCCAGCGGTTCCAACAGTCAATGCCCTTGTTAAAACGTTCGGCACTCTGAATACTGAACACAAGCGGTATTGCGTGCTAGAACCCCTCACTTAACCTACATTCAAAATAAGTTTTACGTGATTTCATTTAATAATTTTTATTAAAAATTACAATCATCAATTGAATCGCCAAATTCGTTAATAGGTAAGTCGAACAGTAACCTGGTGGATCAACCAACAAGCCAAAACAAAGTCTAAATCAGGTCTTGAGATTAAATAATTTTATTAAATGAAAAATAGTCAATTAGAATAATGACTGGAAATCATACATTCAGTAAGGAACGCAGGCTGACTACATATAATTTACCGAAGGGAAGACATTAAACCAGACATTAATTAGAAGATACCAGTAAAGAGAGAGATAAGCCAAAAATTGCCAATATTATTTACCCTCCAGCCGAACAGGAACAAAAGGAAACGCACAAGGAACCAAAAAGGATGACTTCTTCCCCAAACAAACTCCAAAACGGACTAAATTATTTTTCTGCGGTACACTCATAAAGTACCTTGACAGGGAGGGGATCCATGCCCTGATTGGAATAAGGTGTGGGGGAGGGGGAGAGGGGTCATTTATGACAAAGACTGGCTTATCTTTGATGTTGGTGGGGGGTAAGTGAGGGAGAGAGAGACAGAGAGCGACAGAGATAGAGAGAAGGGTGGGGTACTTTACTTATATATATCTAAATATTAGATATCCTACAGCATCCAGCCGGTGCTCCAGCTCTGCTAACCTGCAGCTGTTCGTGCCACTCCAGCCTGCCCTGTCTCCCGCTCCCCGCTCATCCTCTGCTCTACCAGCCCGGATTCCTGCCACCATCCAGTCCCTGGCCTCTCCCGTTCCCGCTGATCCCCTGCTAATCCATCCCTGGTTGTCTGTCTATTCTGTGTTATCTCCCTATGCTTCAGGAGTAATTCTGGTCGAAGCAATAAATTATTGGAGTTAAACTCCTATGGGGTGGCGGCCGTTCCCCAGATTGGGCCTATGTTTTTGCTACTTGCAGGGGCTACCTGCAGGACTGGGCGTGATTCCCAGCATCCCAATAGGCAATGCAGGGCTACTGATAGTCAGCTGTGCATGGCCTACCAGTCCGCCGCCTTCTCGGCTCGGCTGGCCAGCACTAACGCACTACTGCTGGTGTACCTGGAGTGATTGCTACAGGACATGTCCTCCGCTGCCCCCAGTGACTCAGTGGTAGAAGTGTTGCGTGTGGTGGACATCATGATGTGTGGGGTTAGTGCTCATGCCCAAGCCCTGGGGCACTCCATGTCCTCGCTCGTTCTGGCACGCAGGCAGGTGTGGCTGGCTCAGTCCAGATCAGGATCATGTAGCAGCCCTTACTGCCCCGGTAGTTCCCAGGCAGGTGTTCGGGCTGCCCACGGAGGCTGCTCTGGAGCTGTCCTGGAGGGTGAGGGAGATGTCGGGGGCAGTAAGACGGGCTCCAGCCCCGCAGCCCCCGGCGCACGGTATGCTTAGAAGCCACACTAATCATGGAGCACCCCCATCTTCTGGCCCCACCCCCACTGGGGGACGCCGGGTCTTTTTGGGGCCTTCATCCAGCCACTTCGGGCCCCAAAACCCAGCATTCCTTTCAGGAACAGGGTTGGTTCCGAAAACCTCTTGGTAAGCCAGCGCCCCGAAACCAGTCCCGTTGCTGATGGCCGGCAGCCTCTGGCACTGTGCTTCTCCCCTCTCCACATTGCCAAATGGCACCCATGTACCCGTTTTCCTTGGATGCTCAACACCTTGGAATCGGGGTACAAGCTCCAGTTAAACACCTGCCTTCCTGTGGTTATACCAACTTGGGTGAGATACGGGGCTGCTGCGCGGGCTCTCTCTGACAAGATTTTGGTGTTGCTGGAAAGGGGAGCAAACACCCCTGCCCTTGACATATTTTCTGGCACCAAAGAAGGATGGAGTGGCCAGAGTGGATTGATTAATTATATTTATTTCATACATAAAACAGTTAAATGTAAATTTTCACCTGAAAATGTTGGATTTAATTTGCTGTTTGAGGAATAATTGCAAGATTTTTTGGTAGGATATGATTTGTCCCAATTCTGAAGAGGTCTTCTTTGACCCACCAGGTCCTTTGAGATTACTGCTCACCAGTATCTTTCTTCTTAATGATGTTCCACACAATTGATTTTGGTAAGCCGAAGGTTTGGCCTATTTCTCTGATTCTTTTTTCTTATTTCCCAGCCTAATAATGACTTTCTTGACTTTCACTGGCACAACTCTGGTCCTCATGTTGATAAACACCAATAACAAAGGCTCCAATGCTCCAAAGTCAATCAAAAACCTAGAACCAAGACTAGATACTGATGGCTCTCTTATTCCTACACTAATGAAGCAATTAAACACACCTGACTAATCAGAAACACCTTTGAACCATTTGTTCCAAACATTATGGTGCCCTGAAATGGGGGGCTATGTAAAAAAAGTGCTGTAATTTATACATGATGAAACCAAATGTATCATAATACCCTTTAATAAAATACAGAGCCAAATCAAGAAAAAATATGTCTTTGTCCCAAACATTATGGAGAGCAGTGTACACACACACACACACACACACACACACACACACACACACACACACACACACACACACACACACACACACACACAGTAATACACATTTATTACACACTGTACAAACCCCAATTCCAAAAAAGTTGGGACAGTATGTAAAATGCACATAAAAGCAAAAAGCAGTGATTTCTAAATTCCTCTTTTACATTTACATATATTTAATTGACAACAGTATGAAGAAAAGATATTTAATGTTTTACCTTATCAACCTTATTGATTTTTGTAAATATACGCCAATTCCGAATTTGATGCCTGCAACACGTTCCAAACAAGTTGGGACAGGGGCAAAAAAAAGACTGGGAAGTTCAAAAAACACCGGTGTAAAAGGTGATGCTATCATGACTGGGTATAAAAGGATATCAAAAGACTAAGATATCTTGATATCTTATTTTCAGGTACTCTTACAAGTGATACTATAACCTCTCTGCATTTGAATGGATCTCTATGGAAATTGGGGGGTGGGACTAGATTAAGCTATAAATTACACGGGAATAGTATGGTTGGCTAAATGGCTATAAATCATCAAGGGTCTGAGGTATCAAACGAGCCTCAAACCATCACTCTGCTGCCAGATATGCAGTAGATATACTGTAGATGGGTCACTTTAAGGGTTGTTTCTCCTGACTCATTTTCCTATTGAACAACCACCGAGTGATCCATCCATACCCATCCATGTTTGTATATTACATAACCAAGAGTAAATAAACATGGACCAAAAAGCACATTCACAATACCATGTGAGAGAAGGCACCGAATATTGGTTATCTGTCAAGACAAGTGTACATTTTTACCTGATCCACAAACAACAAACACAAAGAGAGCCAATAGCCAGGGCCCAACAGGATACTTCTCCTCCTGCGGTCGCTGGAAAGCAAGCACACAGCAATCACTACAGATTCTACAATAGATCAGAACCACACGGCCATCAGTACAGATGAGCTGATGGAGTTAAGACCGTAAGAATTCATAACGGTGAGAAACTCTCGGTTTGTTTTTTTTAAAATACAGCCTACAGCAGGGGTTTTCCGAACCCTCCAACCCTGAGTGTTTGCAGGTTTTTATTGTTACTCAAACTTAATGAATGAAATAAAGCCCGATTAACTAGCATCTGTCATGGTTTCTAGCAGCCTCTGCTGTTTCTGCGTTCGGTTTTTCTTTTGGCGTTGCTGGGACGTTCTATCGGATCTTTTCCGCCTCTGTTTCGTTGTTTGAATCTCGCCCGGCAATTATCCCTTTCACCTGTTTTGGATTTCCTGCCGGTTATAAATAGCCCAGGACTTCTGCATTTCCGACACTTCCATATTGTCTTTTGTTTTGACAAGGAAAGCCGGTACGGTATAGGACAGACAGCTCAAGTTGGACCACTTTGCCTTCAACATTAAATTGTTGATGCAACGCGGGACTTGGCTTGGATGTCTTAGAGTGTTAGGTATTCTCCTTCTCTTAAAATAACTCTCTGTCTTTGTTTTGTGAGTTTACCTGTCTCTGTAGTACGAGGCAGGACTCTTTGCCATTTCAGTTTTTGTTTTATCCTCTTTGTAATACTGCTTTCATTTACAAGAGCAAGAGGTTGTTTCCTTGGTTGTTCTAATTTCTAAGCGCTCTAGCTCTTGAGCCTTTTTCGCCCGCTTCGGGTTGTTGTTTGTGACAGTTCATCTCTCTTTTTGAGAGCCTGCTCTAAACTCTTGTGTCTACGAGTTCGCCCGCCTGCTACGGGTTGTTTTGCATTATCCCTTTGTGCCAGTCTTCCTCTAGTATTATCACTACGTGAGAGAGGAAGTCTGTTTCTTTTCTGTGTTTGTCTCTCCCCTATGAAGTTCGCTTCGTTTAGTGGTGTTTTTTCGAAAGCACTTTCAGATCCCTACTGTCGCGCCTGGTCCTTCGAACCAGTCACCTTACAGCATCGCATGGTTTCTTGGGTCTGAAAGATGCTGATGTTAGGGTGAAAACAAAAACCAGCAGAACTCAACTCTGTGCCTCTGCCAGACCATGGTTGGGCATCCCTGGCCTAAAGGGTATCCAGCACTTTCTCCAGCCTGGACGTGAACACCCCAAGGGTCTCTTGCTCTTTTACATGACCGGGAAAGCTGATCCATACATTGTCAATTTTCTTTGTCTACACTGTGTTTAGGTCTGGTGTGTACTGCGGAAGGCCTGCAAAAAAAAACTACTACTATTCCATATTCCATTCCAAATTAAGAGGGATTGAAAATGTTTGTAAGTGCATATGTTTTGTGCCCATCAGCCTTGCCATTGTCTGTAACAAGTATTCCAGAAACTCATTGGGACTAAACTGATTAAAAAAGGATCAATCACTTTTTATTCTAAATTTTATGTCATCCCTTTCCAGTCAGCCTACTTTACATGTCTATGTTTCTCAAGTACTATGTAATGCTGTGCAAAACTGTTTAAGGATTGTACTCAATTCAAGATATGATCTGTATAATGACTAAGAAAGCAGCAAAATGATCTTGTTCTCATTTTATTATACTTAAACTGATAGCAGAAGTAACAGGATGTCCTGCTAAGATATCTATTTCCCTTCCCTCCAAATTCTACCAAGTGAAAGAAGCCTGAGCAAATCTTAGAAAATACTAATAATGTGTAACATCTGACTTGATGAGCATAAAGTTGGGATCTCAAACTTCAGTCCTGGTTGGCCACAGCGTGTGTGCTTTATCTTCTTTTGTTTGTGGTATTTCTTAAGATCGGCGGCCAGTTTAGGAGTTTAGCCAGGTGTGTGCACTCTTCAGCCAATCGATGACTCAGATTAAGCACTTTAGTGCTGAAACACCAGAAACAAATAGACACCGTGACCCTCCAGGATTGGTGTTTGAGGTCCCTAACATAAAGGTATCGGACTCACAGTTCCATTGTCATCCATTTAAGCAGAGGCCTTACCATAATGCTGGCAGACTTAAACTGTCCTGTTATCCTCTGGACAACTGAAGTACTCTCTCTGATTAGAATTGATCTGCTAAAATGAAGAGCTGCAGAGCGTTTTAAAGAACGATTTAACTATTTGCTATGTAACTGATTAAGGAAAACCTGCAGTCATTTGATGACGTTGCTATGTGTCCCTTCCTTAGGCCTGAAGCTATACTACCCTTCCAGTGCCACCCCATACATAAACAAATGTTATAGAATAAATCTAGGAAAATCTGAGCACTGAAACCAGCAAGGCAGTAATACCGTAATTTGGTTCATAACCGTCAAAACGTGAAGATTGACATTTTGATTAAACTGTCATATTTATAGGCTTAGTATTCTGGTTTGATCCGCTGCAGTGATTTAAAACTTTCTAAGAACATAATTTAAAAACTAAAACGTAGACAGCTGTTTGCACAGACGATGCACGTGTAACGGGGTTTCATTGCCCCATATTCACTAAAAGCTAAATGAGTCAATTAGTTAGGCTGCACACTGTAGTTGCAACCAACAGGATTAAATAATGACTGTATGTCATTCAGTTCATTTTACATGAACCAAGTATCCATAATGGGTATGTCAGTCAAATATTTAGCTACATCAAATTGATTAACTGTGTTTGTAGGCTACTCTTTAAACTGTTAAACTGTAGCCAAGTGCTGGGTCATGTGTTCACATTTGATCTATGGAGAGGAAAAACCACTTCAGGATTCTACAACATTTATGTTTGACACTTAATTTAGATACTGGAGCAGTGATTACGCAATTTTAAGACAGTTTTGTATCTAACGTAATAAAATATTGGTTGGAAATTATTTACTGTAAACCAGGCGAATCGGATGTAGGCTGTGGGGATTTGTTATGCCTCTGTGCACGAGGCAGATATTGCATGCTGTCTGTTAGCCTACTCGGTAAAATCATTTAATGTGTAGCCTACTGAAACCCTCGAGGTTACCTACATATCAGCGAACAAGGTGGATAGCTCTTTGATAGGTTCTCCGTATTCTGCACGTTTTCAAATAAAGACTGAATGTGAATATAGAAAACGCATATTTGGACAGTCATTATATAAATGAGCAGTTCTAGTTTTGGCACGAACCAATAAAAAAATTGCTTATTATAAATGATGGTGTAAAGTTGAAGTCAAGGCATAAGAAACGGCAGCGCAATTGTCTTCATTAACGGGGTTGGTTCTGTCTATTAACGAGTGCTGCGTAAATCAGGTCTTCGATTTTTACGCGCATTTAAGAATGATAATTAAAAGTAGCCTAAATAACGTGTCACGTCTATAATTCTTTCACGATTGAGGCGAATCTGTGCTGTGAAGGAGGACTCTATCTCTCTTACCAGAGTCTTTGCCACGTTTCCCCTCTGTGTGATATTCTTGCTGTGCTTCTCGTTTGCCATTCGGATCATCTGCTTTGCTACCATCTTCCTAGGAAATACAACATTTATTGTAATGTCTCTTGTTTTTATAATTAGTCGGGGCTGATGCCAAAGTCGACATTCCTCAGCACCTGCAGGTCAATATGGTAACATATAATGGACAGCAGTCAATAGATTGGTCGCGACTGGAGAGGTTCGCATCCCTTCCCGTTTCACTTGCAGGTTCTCGTCTCCCAGTTGTGCTGCTTCACAATTCATCAACGTTTAGTTTGGTTCTACCTAATAAAACATAGGCCTATTAATGTTTTTTCTGTGCACTTTAATCATAAATCACACATTATGTTTTGGATATAGAGCCCACATAGCGCAGTAGTTAAACGTGCTGCTGCTGCTGATATGATGATGATGATGGTGGTGGTATTATGATTATGATTATTATTATTATTATTATTTAATCGGAATTTGTGTTTCTAATGTGTAATGTGTATGAGTTGCCCTACGTTTAAAGAGCCCTTCTTGGGAGTTCAATTTCTTGTAGCCTGTCCATAGTTTCTGTATACAAATGTGTACAGAATCATATAGGAGAAGTTTTAATTTATTTATTAAAGAATCCGTACACTACAAAATACTGTCTTATACCAAATGTATTAATAGTTACCAAATGTGACGTTTCGAGCTACTATGCTCTAAATCAGACATTTAAAAAATAATAATTTTAACCCTTTTTGTGGAGAAGGGGACACATATTCCTGTTTGGAATTAGTAGGTAATGTTTATCAGTGAGACAGGGCAACAGGCATAGATGTAACAGGAGAAGAGAGCCATAATATGTTCTACAATAAAAGTGAAACCACCACTCACAGGCATGGTTTCAATTAGTTTTACATATTTTACTGTGTAAAAACAGTTCATACTTGCCTTTATTGGTTGCTGATACATACTGAGAAACATTGCATGGAATTGGCAGCACTACTTTTGCAACCTGTTGTAAGCTACCATTGTCACCCGAGACTGCAAGCATGAATACTGTGCCACCATTGGAAAACACTAAAAAGTGTTACAGTAAACAGACAATCAAAGTCTACCCCCTCCTTCAGCAAATGTAAGGAGGGAAGTAATGTTTAAGCAAATACATTTTGACTGAAGCACAAGCTTCTGGTATAATTTGACACATCTAAAAGTAGACCTAGGCAGCACAGGTGGAAATGATCTTAACTACGGTATATTCTGAAAGAATATGAGAACGCACACAGAGACCTGTAAATCTGTGGAACCGTTTATGTAGGTCATGTAGTAGAGGCAGAGAGACTCGGGTATTGACGTTCAAGCCTGCTGCAGTGCTGCATACTTTTCAGCTTGTAGGTAAATGAGGAGCCTAGATGGGCTGTATGGCCTATTCTCATGATTATGCATTTTTATGTAACTCTCCGCGCACCATTGTATTTCAATGCTCTATCAATATTCACAGTATTAAAGAAATTATCCAGGTTATTAACATGCTGTTCATGTTGAATATCGGAGGCTACGATTCACAATTTTTGCATGCGGCCAGAACTCATTTTGACAGGTCATGGTTGAAATGTAGGTTTAGAAATGTTCAACTGTCTTTAAAGACACATCATATTGGGGGGTTAATGACTTTGACTTTGTTACTTTATAACTGACAACCACTGCTCGTGAGGTCATGGCAGATATCCTCTTTAGACCTTAAAAACCTACACAGTAGAAAACCACTGAGTTTTTGTTTGAAAAGAAAACTGTACCTTAGCCATCAGCAGTGATCTTGCCACGCTTGTAAAAATCGTTGCCTAGCAACTGTGGGGGGGAGGGGGGAGTTTGAGCAGCCACGCTGGAACTGTTCCAGAGAACGGCTTGGCCGTGCAATGGCAGATGGATACGACACATTCATTGAACGCGACAAGTTGGCAGTTTTATTTACATTTCTTTGCAAGTTGCCAGTTTTATTTACATTTTCTCGATTACCTGCCACAATGCAGAATCCTTTTTTTTATTTAATAAAATATTGATTTTAATCAATTGATTAAATATTCAGGATAACCGACGCACTCGTTACAGCCCCCTTTCTGTTTTTTGCTACGGAGAGAATTCACAGTGGATTGGCTTAGAAACACAATGCATTTTTTTGTCATCAGAGTGGCCTAAGTGTGTGAGCGGTTCAGATAGATGCATGTACAAAAAGGTGATATCGTACCTGCAGGAGAAAAGTGTTTCAGCTGCGATTCTCCCATCTTGTTAATGTGATATGCAGCCTTTAATTCTTATTTAATAACAGTAACACAATTACACCATGGTCTCCTCTTGCAGCCACACTAGTTACTATTTTTTATACATGATTTTATACATTTATGCATTTTTATACATTACCCTATCCGGGGATGTTATTTGCTTAAATAATGGTTGAGCCACACCTGGGTAGTTGCCTCTTCTTTGAATATATTTGTTGAAGTCACTCTAGATAAGAGGGTATGATAAATGCCCATAATGTAAATGCACCCTCCAGAACTCTCCATCATTGTAATAAAGCGCTCTGACCTGTTGGCTTCTTTAGGTGTGTAACACACTTGCACTCAAATGTTTTTCAAGGACATGATGAAGGATGATTAAATCTGGTCATGTGACATTTCACCTGGCACCACTGTGCGCGCAAACATGCATTGCCAGGTGCAATAAGTGGTTTGTTCACTACAACCTAACTATGATATCCTTCTCTGTAGAGTTCTCAACGGAGCATTTTTGATGAATTGGATGTTAATGCCAGAGATTAAAAATTTACAGTCAGTTTATTTAGAGTTGCTTGCCTGTATAGCCTGGCTTCTCAATCTGATTCACAGATCCAGGAGTATTCCCTTTGTTGATAATTCCAGGTAGCCAAATGGGTCTGGCCCAGATCTGGCATTCCGACTTGGCTCGGTGTCGGCCTTGAATTACGGCACAAGGGTTGATCGAGGGTTACGCCAAGTTTCCTATTCTCTGCTGCATTAGTCATTAGTATCTTAGCCTTACATCTGAGGCTGTGTTTTGTCCCAGTTGTCTGAACACAATTATAATTGTTTGTTAATTAAAACAACCAGACCCTGGTGTCAAATCATCACTGATGGCAAGTAAAGTAAAAGGCTGGTTTTGCTCGCACATAGTTTTAAAGTTGATCATGTGTTGTTTCGATAACATGGATTTGAAACTTGGCTGTCATTTTATAAGGGATTAATTTGAATTTGGCAAGCAAACAATGGTGCAGGAATAATGACAATAAAATAAACAATGGAGCCACAGACGAGACTGGTTGATTCGCCAGCAAATACACCTCTTCAGTATTTCTTAGAACAATTTAGTATCATAAGTCATAATATTGGACCATTTTAAATGAATGGTTTTTATTAAAGCGACTGGTTATTGACTATTGGTTATTGGAGTTGTCTAAACTAATTAGCAGAGAACAAATGACTCAGTTCTCATATGCAGCTTGATGCAGCTTGTGATGGGGTGGGGGGAGGGACTTGGCGAGAGTCGTCGTGCACAATGCCCTGGGCGAGTTGGAATCGCAGTCAGGAGCTCGAGGAGTCGCTGAAGAGAATGTGGCGCCCTACTTCTACTGCCGGGTGACGGGGTTGTGTAGCGGCAATTCTCTAGCGGTTGTCACACAGGGGGAATTTAATTACATGGGCTACCAAATTGGGAGAAAAAAAATCTGAAAAAAACGTGTTCAAAAAGAATATTATAGTTTATCTTTTATTTTCCTTATTTTGAGAATAAATATACAGTACATAGCTCATTACCTGTAGTTATTCTATACTTATTTGCTCATCTTTCTTAAGCTTTCTCAATTATTTTGGTGACTGTTTATATTTAAATATACTGCTGTGCTGAATATCACTTCATTAAAAAATGGATTCCCCCTCTATAGCCAGGTTCCTCCCGAGATTTCTTCCCATCGGGGAGTTTTTTACCCGTCACTGTTTCCTTGTTTTTCTCCCCACTGGGGAGCTTTTACCTCGTTTGCTTTTTGGGGACTCAGGCCTGGTTTTGGCGTAAATTTCCCTCTGCTTCTCTGTACAGCATCCTTGAGACAGTTCTGTAAAAAGCGCTATACAAATGCAATTTAATTCAATTTAATTAAAAACGAGCACTCCAGACACATTTCCATTTTGACAGGCGCAGCTGTAAAAGGGGTACTCTGAAATGCATGAGGGTTGATGAGCCGGGTTAGAAAGAAATTGAATCGGATAGCATATGTTCATCAGATGTGAAATGTCTCCAATCTACACGATTGTTCCACCGTGGCCAGACACTTGACATTAATACTAGCGAATGTCTGCAAAAGCAGGAACTGAACAGTCTTAATCATGCTTATTATAGTTTTTTGTATTGCCTGTGCAGGCTTTTTTTTTTTTTTTTGCATTTAGCAAATTTTTTTATCGAGACAGTTTCATTGAGACATTATAAAACAGTGCACCAATGTAAAAACTTTTAATGAAATTACAAGATCACATTAATTTAATAATTTAATCGATGGTCGTATGCATGGTCTGAGCAATTTTCTTTATTTTGAGTGTCCAGAGATGAGTTGGATGCAAATCGCATGGCTATGTCTAAGATTTATTTCCACATACAGACGTAGCACAAATAGAGAGATGCACCTCCATGTATTATTTTTATCTGTTCACACTGGCCTATAAACATCTGATCTATGTTACACATGAGGGGAACCATCAGAACTGGCCCACTTTTAGCTACAGTTTGAACATAATCATCCAGGTACCAAGACTAAGAATTTACATCTCAAATTCAATTTTCTATGTAACTCAAAAATTTGAATACAAAGCTGGATTAAGCAGCCATTCTGAATCAACCACTTACTAGAAAAGAGAGGTGTCCGACTGATGATTATCATCTGGGTCAAAGTTTGGATTTAGCCTACATTTATCTCCAGCCCTTGTGAAAAGGGCCATATATTATTATTTAGGCCAACAATGCTTGGACACATTTCTCACTTATCTGTCAGGAAACATTGCGAAATATAAAAAAAGAATGATATGATATATTGTATCAGATGCAAGGCTGTCCTTTGTTTAGTGATTTAATGCTGAACAGCTTCTGCGACATCCAGGGGGTGAGTGACAATTTATGTTCTCCCCTTTCTGTTGCAGGGATTTCTCATTCTCTGCGTGTGCATCCACCACAAACTGGGAGAAAGTTTGTGGTGGATGCAGAATGATTTTTGAGAATTGTGTATTTTACAGATGCATAGAGTGTATGCTTTGCGTATGCGATTCAGTAAGTCTTGTCTTTTTTTGTTTTACGTTGAAAAGGTTTTGGTTGATATTCTCATTTACATTGTACCAAGGAATCAGAAGGATGTGCATTCTGTTTAGGTGGTGGACGGACTGAGAAGAAGACGTGTTTTGACAGAGGAGAGCACCTTCTCGCTAAACAGTTTGTTTCAGAGGAGAGTTTCTCGCTCTCTGAAATTAAGAAAAGAGGTTGGAGCAATGAGCGTGTATTGGAGCAATGAACGGACATTTTGAAAAATACAAAGGAAAATGGAATGTTTTACCTGGATACCAGTCAGTTTTGAACCACTTACCCTGTGCCTAAACCACATGCCAAAAATGCTGCTTTATTCTTCAGATGGAAAAAATGCACACTAAGTGATACCTTTTCATATTTGTATCTGAAGCTACATGCCACCTAAAAGGCCATAAATCATTATGTCCTTCAGAGTGCCTAGATGCAGTCAGTGAGGGCTAGATGTAATGTAATGTACTAGAGAGTTGTTAAATGAAGAAAATAATGTGTGGGAACACCCTCTTGAGTCTTGAGGTTGAAGTCATTAAAAATCTCTTTTTTGGAAGAAGCTCCAAAAAAAGGCCCATTAGCTTGTTATTTTTATACTGGTGATAAAATATGTATCGCAATATATTTTCTAAATTAGAAATACTGCTTCCAGTTAATATGCACAGTCAGATACATATAGTCATAGAATGTCTGTATACTGTATTTATTGCAATATATGTATATTGTATATTGTATATCATATCAGTGAAAAAAGGCATATGTCCAGCTTTGGTCACTTTAGCTCTTAACACACATTGAAAGGTCTCATGCAGCTCTAAATACTGCTGCCTTGTTCAGGGAGAGATAGAATGTGCTGAGTAGCAGTCTTGGTTCTTCCCCATCCTAATAAAATGCGTTTAACTATTTCAGTTCCACAGGCAAACAGGACCCTGGTTTGGTTGTGTTTTTCCTAGGCCCCGTCCAAATGTTCTTCCCTCCTTTGTGATCTTTCTGATTGACTAAGGGAGGTTTCTGCAACATTGCTTTCACCTGTCCATAGCCTATAGTTCGGGTGGAGTAAGGAAGTAGGGGCGCGGCACGGCCTCATGGTTTTAGACGCAGCCATAGTGTTGCGTTTGTTGCGGGGCCCTGGGTGACACCCCCTATCTCATGACACGACATCATCAGGTCAGCTCTCCCTGATTGCTTGCAAACACAGATGTCATTTCTATTTATGTTAGAAAAATACAACTGTCGCAAAGTGTAACCCTTTCCTACAAGTCCCATGTGATCCCCAGGTATTTGGGGCCATTAGCGGTGTCTCCTTTGTGGTTGTGAATCTCACACCTATTTTGGGTATGTAAATAATTACATCATCATGTAAATAATTGTAATTTCTTTTCTTTTTTTTTTATTTCCCCTCCATTGTTGGATGTCATGGACAGTTTTATTTCATTTGGAAAAGAGCCCTGACTGCACATCGGAGTAAATGGCAGTCTGTAAATACGAGGTGCAGCATTAAGAGGCTGATAATGTGTGCTTCTGTACATGAGGGAGTTTGAGTGTGTAAAAGCTCCAGGCAGCGAGTATTTAAGTCACCCAGAAGAGTGCTCACACCTTCCCCTGCCACATCGCCTCTCCGTCTATCTGCAGAGGAGCTAGGGGCTGTTCCTGCACCGGTTGGTGTCCTTTAGAAATTTACCAGATGCTCTTATCCAGAGTAAGCCTATATTTTGCATACAGACCGTTTATGCTGCTGAATATTTACTGAAGCAATTCAGGTTAAATACCTTGCTCAAGGTACAATGCCCGTAGCCCACCTGGGAATCTGTACAAGCTCTACAAACCCCATTCCCTAACAATTGTATTACAATGCTACCCATTCAAACCTAAAGCCGGCACCATTCAGCATTTGTGTTCCCTTGGAGATCTGGGCACGGAGAGGGATATCAAGCTTCCTCTGAGTTCCGCTCCCATCTACGGGCTCAATGGGTTGTACAGTACACCTGTGTGTGGGAGGCGTGTGGCCACTCCCAGCCACTTTGGGACTGTTGAGTTACAGTCAACTTGCTTACGGCAGCCCAGCGACATAGTTTACCCTGACGTGTATTCCGTCCGTCACTTTTGAAGCACGGTCAGGACATATTAGTGTCATCGCAAAACGGTTTTAGAATGCTTTCAGTAGAAATTTTGTTCCATGCAAACTACTGAATATTAGAGCAGATCCTGATAACTGCTGTAGTTTCCAAGACAGACATTTTAAAGTCATGAGAAACTCAATATTCATACGTATTCATACATCACATAGCAAAGGTGCAGCTAAAGTTTTATTTTATTTTATTAGCATTACAGGGCTTGAAAAACATTTAAATTTTTTCACATTTTCTGACAGAAGAACGTTAAATATTGAATCATTTTTATTAAAAATAGGATAATTAGGTCAACCTTTGCAGGGGGATGCATTTTTAAAAGGTCATACACAAGCAAAACCAGATCTTTTTATTCTTTTTGCTTTGTATATGCTGATATGAAGCCCTGGTATTTTTTCTCAGCGCTGTGTGGTGTTGGTTTTCTTCATTTTGAGGAGTTGCCTGCGATGAAGCAAGATCTTTTAGGATTGTGTAGATAGTAATCGGTAATTCTGGTCTCTGGTGAATGACAGAGATGGAACCAGTCACCCAACATCAGATATCACAGGAAACAATAAAGTAGGGACAAATCTGATATTACAGTGTTCCGTGACGCCATAAAATAACCCAGTACCCACTGGTCAAGAGACCCAGGAAATATTGTGATCAGAAAACATCAAAAATCCAATTTCTTTTGTACCGTGAGTTCAGACCTGCATTTGGCTGGTGGACTTTCATCTGAAGAGAAGTGGGAAATGGCTGGAAGAGTCCAAATGACCTATTGCAGTTAGTATTTTAATGTAAGGGGGAGTGTAAGGTTCGGAGAACTAAACGCGACCGATAAGGATTTCTAAAAGCGTATCTAAAGAGATACGCCACAAAACGCGGAAGTAGCCGTACCAGGACTGAGATAACACAGGATCGGGAGCAAGACTTCCCTAGCACAAGGCAAAACAAAGCAACCTCCAAAAACTTAGGGGATCTCGATAAACAGCTAGAATAAATAACAAAAGAACCTCACACACTAAATAATTAGGCATAACAAGAGGTGGTGAAACAAAACAAAACTCGATAAAACGAGTGAAGGAAAAGAATAGAAAATACCTGTTAGCCAAAGCTCTTGTGGCAAAAGAGCTGAACACAACTGGCAACAGGTGAAAAGAATAAAGGATAAAGAAAGATTGGAAAGGAAAGAGAAAACCAATCTAATCCTAAATCTTATAACCGGACTTGCTGCGTTTCCTATTCGTACAAACCAGAAATGCAGCGACCAAAATTCCTATACCTTACCGACTTCATTTGTCAACATAGCAAAGACAATATCGTGCGGAAATGCGGAAGTCCTGAGGTATTTATAGCCGACAGGAAATGCAAAACAGGTGTAGGGAATAATTGTTGGGCAAGATACGAATACCGGAACGGAGGCGGAAAAAATCCGATAGAGCGTCCTGACGACGCCAAAAGTAAAACTGAACGCAGAAACAGCAGAGGCTGCTAGAAACCATGAGATTTAATGGATATAGTGGCAGGTCCTCATCCCGCTGCCGAAGAAATCACATGACATTATGATCGGTGCGATGAGAGTTGCATGTTATCACTGAGTGATCATGTTCACCTCATGTAAAAGCAATGGTTCCCAAACTCGTTCCTGGAGGACCCCCGCGTATGCTCCAGTTGTGAAAAATAGCTGTGCATGCCATGAAGAATAAAAGTCCCATGTTCACACTGTACTAATTTTGCTATATTGAAATTACATAAAAAGAGGTAGCAACATTTTTTAACTGATCAAATTAAAGACTAAGGTAAATCAATGGGAAAACAGCATACACAGGGGTCCCCCAGGGCTGAGTTTGGGAACCACTGTGTTTTTTCTTTCCTGCAGAGTCTCAAGATGACAGTACCCATGTCCACAGACCACCGGTAGTCACAAAGTGGTTTGAGGAGCATGACACCGACTGACATCCAGGCCAGGGTCTTCTCAGTCATCAGATCCGAAGTCAAGCATGTACAGGGTATTCTGGAACACCTGAGACAATGCTTTTCACTTGCATCAACACAATACGTTGATTGATTTTCTGGTGGAATAATGGTGCTGATGATGATTAGCACAGCACATACCGAGTAGTCTAGGCTTGACACAGTCCTGGAAACTCTTTTGACGAGGTAAATAATGATGCTGGACAGAGTGACCTGTTCTTGTCATCAAACATATTGTAATTTGTACATTTTTATGTTCAAGCAAAGATTTTGCTTCTATTTTCACCCCAGCAGTGTGGTAGGTGAAGTGGTGTGCTAGGTGTGAATATAGTTTAATTTATCTTCATAAATAAAATATAATTAATATAGCTTTAGGTGGATGCTAAATTCAATGGCAAATCGATGGCTGGTCACAGCCACAAAGAAAGTAATGGTTTATTCTGAGGCTTAAACCATTTGTTGGATAGGAATATCTGTATAGATTTGCTTACATTATGCAGTTTAAACTGTGGATATAATATAATAAATTTTTTGTGATATAATTAGTGCAAGCGAGCTACACTGCGTACCTGCAGTCAGAGTGTTTCAGAGCTGGGCTTCCTTTTCACGTGGGTGAGCTGGGCTTCCTTTTCACGTGGGTGAGTAGAGACATGTATAAAATATTATTCATTGATTTTGAGTGTGTGTGTGTGTGTGTGTGTGTGAGAGAGAGAGAGAGCGCGAGAGAGAGAGAGAGAGAAAGAGAGAGCGAGTGAGAGAGAGAGAGAGCATGTGCAGGAGGGAAGAATGTGAGTGCCTGTGTGTAAAGCACATGAGTATGTGCATGTGCATTAGGGGACGGGTGGCAGTTGTGTGCCTGTGTGTTTGTATGTGCCATTGGTGCAATTGTGCAAAATTCATAAATGCATGAGAAAGGGAATGTGTGTGTATAGGTGTGTATGTGGGTGTGTTCATGCATGTGCGTGTTTATGTGGGTGTATGTGTCTAAATGTGCTCTGTGCTTAGTAGGTCAGGTTGTCTTGGTGACTGTGGCAGTGGAGCTGGTTAGGATGGAGGCGCTGTTCACATTCGTAATTAGGGGACCGAGCAGCGTAGCATTACTTTACTAAGGCGTATGTCAAAAATTGGCCGAATGAGAAGCCAATGAATTTCGCATTGGGCGTGGCTTATCGCATAAATGCTAGTACTTCTAAAACCGTTTGATATAAAGTTCTGAAACTTGGTGGGTTGATTGAGAGTTAGATCAAGACTTGAGCCCTGCAGTTTTAACCCAATCAATCTGCCTGGTGGCACTAAAGAAATACAAATGTTGGGATGGCAGGTATGCCATCCGCCAAGTACACTATCTCTGCTTAACAGGTCGTCTACCTACTGTACCAACTGTGAAAGTTCCTGTAGCTTAGTGGTTAACGCATTTGAATGCCGTGTAGTAGGTTGGTGGTTCGATCCCCACCTGTTCCAAAGTTTTTTTTTGAGGCACACAATGTGCACGTCATTGTAAGAATGTTATTTTTATTGCAAAGGCTAAGAAATTTCACAATATTATCTGTTATCTGTTTGAATTATGAAGTCAGTAAGCCAAAACAATCTGATACCGCAACACCCAAGTCTTATTTGGCCTCCTCATTTCTGTTAACCTGCTTTGGCCTAGTGGATATAATCTTAGCTTTCCATGTATGTGGTCAGTGGTTCAATTCCAGCTTGGTACCAATGGCTAAGTTAATGTTTGGCAAAACTATTGTGCAAATGCTATGCTTCTTTTAATCTTGTTTTCACATTAAGAAACACCTTTTTATTGCAAAAGTTAAGAAATTTAACAGTATTAACTGTTCACTGTTTCACTTGTACTTAAAATACTTAATACGCAAGCCCTTACAGGATCGGGTTAAGATACCATCAACAATGGCAAAAGCCCTGATTAGAAACAAATATTTGTATTTTGGGTCAACCCTGTCTCCATTTTGCGGTTTCTGTGTTTGACAAATGCTGCTAATGCCGCTCGGTCCCCGGGAATCGCTGCTTGCAGCTATATTTTATCCTTGTTTCCACTCATATCAGTTGGCAATCTGATTTTCATGTACTCAGTACATGCAGTCGTCTGTAATCACACAACTTATAATCTGCTGCTTATCTGGTCCTGTGCATTTAGATATCGCATCATTATCTTGTGTCAGTCACTTGCTTGATATCGAATGTTACATGTCAGTAGAGTGTTGGTAAGGCATAGGAGAAGTCCTATTATCCCCAGAAATGATCCATTCGTGATTTCCTGTGTAAGTACTGTAAGTGAAAGCAACATGTCTCTGATTTGTAAAGAAATTAGATGTGTACAAATTCAAGTATAAATGGGGCCAAAGCAAGCTCAAGATCAAGATTACAACACCTTCACTGACCACCAGCAATATGTCCTTAAGGGTGAATTAATGTGGTCCTTAATGTGTAATCTTTTGAATGAAAACACAAATTGTAGAGCATTTAACTGTTTTTTTCCTGTATATACTACATGGCCACAGTGTCTGCTGGTAATGTGTTTCAGCACGCGTGTGCTGAAGTGAAGTCATTGTTAAGCTAAAGAGCCCACACACCTCGTTTCCAAGGCCTGAGTTGGCTGCTGATCGCAAGTAAACCACAAAAACGTATTGAGAGCGGCATCCCTGCAGGACTGGAGTTTGAGATCCCTGATATAAAATTATACAAATCGTTATACAAGTCGTGAAAGCCAACACATTTTTTGACTTGTTCGTTGACATTTTTTTGAGTCCTAAATTTATCGAGCAGTGTCTTGGCTAATTTTGCAGCATGACCACGAAAGCTCAGGAAGTGTTGGGATGCCAGCACCAGGCAGCTGGGTGCTGTATTCAGCATCCTCCCAATTCATATAATTCATATGCCCCCAATACTGAGTACTGAATGTAACCAGGAGGATGACAGACGGATTCAATATTTAATAAAAGGGAAAGACAATACACTCAGCTGCTGTCTCTCACTCTAAATGGGAGACAGCCGTCTTTCAGCTCCCACAAAGGCAGCAGTCAGTCTATGGTAAAATGTTCTATGTGAAAATTTTTCAGTGAATTTGACCCCCATTGGACTCATAAACTGTTGAATAAATACTGAACATTTGAATGTATATTCTTGTCTGTAGAATGCATTTCCATACAAGAGATATGCATTTAAAATTTTATTTGTATTGCTGTGTATTACATACGGAATATTTTGACGTAATTGATTTTGGCCTGAGAGTCTGGCGATTCATACTTAGCCATTAGAACAAAGTTGTTGATTCCCCATCTGGACATCAATTAATTTTTTGTAATAATGGTAGGGAATTGGAGGGGGAGATATCCTGGAAATAGCTGGGAGGGAAGGTACGTGGTAATTTGTACCTTTTGGGGAAACTGGTTTAGCAGGTAGCAGTGTAAGGGGTTGCCTGAAAGCCTCTCGCCGAAATCTTTGTCAAGACTTATTTTTCATTCATTGACATATACCCCTATCCAAATAGGCATTCTGTGAATTAGAAGAAAACAATTGGAACACAGAATTCAATGCAAAATGGGGCGGGCAGGTATGCCATCCGCCAAGTTACGGCTTTGGCGGGGTATGCCCCATACCTATGCAGCACCGAGAGTTTGCCACTCTTCAGGGTTTCCTACAGTAATAACCACAATAACCACAGGCCTCATTTTGATACCAATACTTTTAACGGCAGGCCTAGTTTTTGCAAGTTTTAATTAATGACTTACAGACAGTGCTTTGTAGGCTATGAGTGAGTAACTTGCCATTTTTCTACGTTGAAAACATTTTTTGTTAAGATATAATCTATCCTGTAAGTAAAGAAAATGTCACAGAAAATGTCATAATTGCAACACACTACTGAAGTAACAATGCTACAACTGACCACTTGCAAATTAGAGAATGACATCAAATGTAGAGCAGCATGATGTCGGGTTGCATCTTCAAAATAAATTGGATGAAGCAAATCTGACCACTTTCCTGAAAACAACATGGTAATCTCGCCCTGTTTAAAAAATCCTGTTTACCACAAAACATTGCTTGCTAAAACGTGCAGTCATATGAAATAATTATTATGAGTATTATAATCTCTCAGTAATCTGTAGAATTTTACTGGTATCTAAAATGTTAGAGAATTTCAAATAAACTTATTTGATAAGGAAACAACTAACCCTTGCACTCCAAAAATATGGAAACATCTGCAGCTGTTAAACAAAACATTTGCAAAACAAAAGAAAGACAAAAGCTCATACTCTAGTATAAAATATTTTAATCATAAACAACTTAAGTGTTTCTAAGTGCGTATGCGGTTCTGCATGTGTGTGTGTTTGTTTATGTGCGTGTTTGTTAGTGTGGAACTGGAGTAGGTGGTGTCCCCTGATTGCAACAGCTTTCAGAGACAGTGTTTACCAGGCCTAGTGGGAACGGTGGTGTTCAGAGACTGTCGAGTGTTTCCTCGGTCTACTGTGCGCAGCAGTATTTAGTGACAGGCAATTCATGCTGAAAAACAGACAGCTTTGGCTAGGCTTTGGGAACTCTCCAGAGTGCGGCGGTCGTGTGAAGATGACGGCGTTTGAAGTCTCTGTTTTTCTCGAGTAAATACTTTCCTACTGAAGAAAGTGGAGGGCGGACGTAAGCAGGGGATCGGTGTTGCTTTGATGTTCCGCCCACTTTTCCCTTCCTCTGGGAATGAAGGCACGAAACTGTATTTATACCTGCCCTGACAGCGGCAGCACTCTCTCACACCTTATATCCCAAAATAAGCCCTGCGTCTAAATCCTGCCACCAGGCACTGGAGTCCCGGTTGCACCCCCGCTTTGGACTCACCACCCCGCATACAGGCGATGCAAGTGCCAAAAAAAATCCCACAATTATGAGTCATTTCGCACACATTACACCCAGAGCTATGAAAGTAAGATATCATGGTAGATCAGAGGTAAATGTAACAGTTAGGTGTTAATCTTCCTGAGCTACATTCCAACTGTATGCAAGTGTTCTTTTTGTCTGGAAAGCTTAAGAGCATTGCAGCATCTTTTGTTCTCCAAATGATTCATCTCTTCATGAATATTTAAGACCACAACAAGCGCAGGCTTTTCTTCTCATTCATAACAAGGTCATTACTTGTTTACATTGCATCGCACAAGCAGGTTTTGCAATGAGCTGTAGTTTTTCATGAGTATTCTGGTGCCTCTGTGTAGCCACCAGGGGCCACATGTATAAAACTCTGAGTAAAAGAATGCGTAAAAGAACGCTCAGGGTGAAAGTCGGAAATCTGCTTAAAAAAAGTTTTGCATTTTCTACCTCTACTGTCACGGTGTTGCCATATCACACGGACTCCAAACATTGCGTACGTATGGCGTCCATCGTGTGCAAAGGTACGCAGATTCTCACAGCACGTGTTATATTATACATCTGAATTTCTGCATGGAAAGTCGCTTACGCGGCTTTCTGAGGGCATTTTTCTGCTCAGCACTGTTTATACATGTGGCCCCAGGTGTGCACAGAGAGAGAGGGGCCAAAGACAGCACACCGTATGGAGCAAGGAATGCCCTGACACTTTCAGCCCCTCTACAAATGGTAACGACAGAATCGTAATGTTGTCATTGGCCTGGCGAAAACTCCACAGGGCAAGAAATGCATTGATCTGTTTAGTCTGTGTGTATTTTTCTGTCACGGAAAGTGCAAGGAAATCAAAGGCCGTTTGTTCCTTTGTTTGTGAAATGTAGTGTAAAATTGCTTCCTTTCCGCTGAGCGGGTAACAGTAAAATGGCCGCCGGGCTGTTGCCGGTCAACACCTTTTCCTGCGGTTCGGTGTTCCGTCAGGTTTGTAGGGGCTTTAACATGGTCTTTGCCACATGAAACCAGAGATCGTGCCAGACTGCGTGAATAGCCCTCTGTCCATCTGTTAGTGCAGGAAGTCAGACCTGGCCAGGGAAAGTAGGTGGACATAGCACAGCCGGTCGCACTAAAAACTGAACGTCTCTCTTGCGAATTTGCGCCTCTCTGATAGGCCACTGGCCAGCTTGAACAATGGGCACAATATTCCCCCTGTGCGTTCACTTCACATGTGTTTGTCTCAATGAATCGATTTGGGGGAACCTAAACGCCTGCTGTGAGCTGCCACATACGTTTTTAGGCTAATGTTTGTGCTGATGAAATGGAACATATCATGTGGGAAAGCCTCCCGTACTTTCACTACTGAAAGTTTCTTTTTTGCCTCATCCTCTCTGTTGGACAGATGACTGTAGGCTATTTCTGTTTTCATGTATCTCACTTGAGGGACACACAGTGCTGTTGGTCTGCAATTACAATGTGATATTCTGGCCCCACGCTGTCACCCGCTTCCCCCTTCATAAGCGTCTCTCTGTAGTCCCAACCCGATCTACGGCCACGTGTAAGTGGCACTTAGAAGCAACGCAGCATGTTGTGCGTCTACCCCGGTTCTGTTTGTTACACGTCTCTTGCATTCTTTCTCCAGCGGGTTTCCCATTAGGCCACATTTGCTTGGCAGATTAGCAATTCTGTTGTTATTATTGCTCTCATATTTGCATTTTAATTATAAAAGCATTATGATCCCATGGCAATATCACTCCAACATCTCTTATTTTTTCTCATGAAATGGTCTCCGGATGGTCCGACTCCTTGTATTTCTATTCCTTTGTGATCAGCTTTACCTTGTTTGCCTTGTACCTTGTTCTATTTAAATTACATTTCCTATGTTGTGGTAGTTACTTCCTGTGCCACCCCACCTTCTCCTTCTCCCCTCACCCCCTCTTCTTACATTCAGATTCAGCCTTGAGCTTCCTGTCTGAAACCATGCGGTGGGATCGGATACAAGTGATTTTCAAATTTTACTGGCATCAAAAAAGTATTTCTGATAGGCTATACATTTCACCAAAACCTGCTATCCACCATGGTGGATTATGTTGTACACTTCAGATGGATAGTATTGCGTATTACAGTTCTATGAAGGAATTAATTTGAGGAATGACGGTGAAGAAATGCAGGCCACCTGATTCCCTCAGTATGCGAAACGATGTAACTTTCAAGAAATGTCCGCGCTTGGGGTGGAGGCTCCATTCACATGAATCTGTTGTCCCGCTGCAGAGCCCGCTAAGCCAGCCTGCGAAACGAACAGAGGCAGGAGGACCCCCCGAGGGGACGACCGTGAGTGCGGAAAACAAACGAGGCCGGCGGGAAGGGGAGTTCACTGACATTCTACGATAATGCGCCGTCTCCAGCCGGAGAGGAAACAACCTCTTGCCCTGCGCTGTAGCGAAAATCAGCTGCTGAGACGCAGAAAAATGCAACTCAGCACAGCGACGGTGACAGTGCGGTGAGCGCATCTGGTCTGTTGGGAGAGCTGGACGACTGTGCGCTGTTGTGTGTGGCGCTGCTGCTGCTCTCTTTAATGCGCCGAGTCACTCTCGCTGTGGCTCTGCAGGCTCAAGGGTAAAACGGGCTATTCTTTGCAAATAAACAAAACAACCCTTAAAGTGATCCATCCATATCTACCGCATATCTGGCAGCAGAGTGATGGTTTGAGGCTTGTTTGATACCTCAGACCCTTGATGACTTACAGCCATTTAGCCAACCATGTGTTTCCATACTGTTCCAGTGTAATTTACAGCTTAATCTAGTCCCACCCCCCAATTCCCCAATAGAGATCCATTCAAATGCAGAGACATTATAGTATCGCTTGTAAGAGTACCAGAAAATAAGATATCAAGAGTCTTTTGATGTTGTTGGATCACAGACATCAGGAAGTCATGGCATGCAAAGGATATGTGACCAAATATTAAAAAATTTAAAGGCACAGTCAACTTAGTATATATAAACTGTAAACTTCTGACCCACTGGAATTGTGATATAGTGAATTAAAAGTGAAATAATCTGTCTGTAAACAATTGTTGGAACAATTACTTGTGTCATGCACAAAGTACATGTCCTAACTGACTTGCCAACACTATAGTTTGCTAACATGAAATCTGTGGAGTGGTTAAAAATTTGTTTTAATGACTTCAACCTAAGTGTATGTAAACTTCCGACTTCAACTGTATGTGTATGGACCTTGCAACCAGTTATCAACATCTGATTAATTAATTTTCAAATGGCAATTTCTACAGAGCCTTTATATAGTAATATTATAGAAAATAAAATGCAAGTAATCAATTGCTAGAAAATAAAGGGTAAAGTTACATTGTTTATTGCCGACCTGCAAAAATAATTCTGCCTGCGACTGTGATTGCTTGTTGTCTACATTTTTCACAAGAGGAGCATGAGAGACAAGCGGGAGTGTGTGGGTGAAATGCCTTTTTTTCCCAGCCTGCTTAGAAAAATCCAGGACGTACTGCATGAGTATGCCTGGATGGACATCATTTTCTCAAATTCAGTTTACCCCATGTTTCCACTTCCAAAAATGATTGACCTTTCATGACCTTCGATGAAAACACAACCTGCATTTGTGGGTGAAGAAATGGAGGTAAGACAGTCTGTTTGTGTCCGACAGTCACCCAGCCCAGTCTGTCACCCTTTGGAGACGCTGGAAGGCCATCTGCAACATGTATCGTCTCATCCAGATGTGACATCCCATCTGCGTCCCTTCTGTTCCTACATCACAAGTCCCACCTATGATGTAATGTTTAAAGTGATAGTTCCTCACAGGAGTACGCGGAATGGGATATAGGGGCTGCAGCCAGCCACTGTCCTCCTCCAATGGATTCAAGTCTGGGTGCCTGTTTGACACATGCAATGAGAGCGCCTCTCAAAAACAGCTCCTGTTTGCACACAGCAGATGTCGATGTGTGTTACTTCCCCAAGAATTACCCTGAGGACACTTGGGGCCTGGTGGTACAGCTTCTGCTGCTCAGTGCAATAGAAGGAGTCGTATACACGTGTAAAAGAGTCTGGTGGATAGTCCAACTCCTTGTTGTTCTCTTCCTCTAAAATTAACTTTCCCTCATCCTCTTGCATTTAATTCACAGCTGATACCATTTGTTCCTCTGTCTCTTTGAAGAGAGTGGGCAAAGTTAGTCAGTCAGTGATGAGCGTGACATCATTTCTGTTCTTTTCTGATGCCCACAGTGGCATTGGTGTTGATGCTGATTGGCAAGAGTGTATGAGGTACGAAGATTGTGTTTACCTAAAAATCGTTACTATATGTGGACATTTCTAAGTTCCGTCTCTATACACTCAATTCTAATCAACTCGATCAGCATGTGTGTGCGCGCACGTGCTTGTGCGCGTTTTTGTGTGTGTGCGTGTGCCTCTCTTTTTGAAGATACAGAATAGCTGTAACTGTTGCAGGTAATAATAAGTGAATGCATGTACATATTTTCCTTTGTATCTTTATCCTTCATCAGGTTTTCAGGATGTGATAGTGAAAATACAATATACTGTATGTGGAAGCCATTTGTTTGACTTCCTTTCTTGACTGTCCTTCCTCTTTTCTTCTTTCCCAGACTTCAGGGGCCAGCGCTGGGTTATTTATGATCCTCGATGAACACCACAGATTCTATAGGCACACCAGATTCTCAGCTCCATATTCTTAACACTGAAAGTTCTGTTGCCCTACTGTTGAGGCCAAAATATTCAAATTTGCTACATTTCCTAAAAACGGATAAAACCAAGGACAATACTGCGGCAATGGAAATTCTGTGTATAGCTACTGTAATATAGCGCCAAAACCCAACCAGAGCCTTCTTTATTTATGATTATGAAGCAGAGAGGTTGGTTTGGATGCAGAAGCTATGTCTATAGAATCTGTGTGAACACCTTCCCTCAGCGAGAACAACATGGACTGGAGATGGCGGCCATTGTTTTTGTTTGGCCTGCCGAATCGTGGGAAGTCCGTCAGAGACACGGACTGAAACCATGCCAGTCCAAACAGGGCTGAATAAAACCCCTGGCACAGCTGGTGATCACACAGCTCCTCTCAGAAACACACCATATTGAAGACCACATACACACACACACACACTCACTCTGCACGTGACCAGATTATTTGTGTAAGGGGTGGTGTTTGAGTGTTTGGCCTCTGTGGGATTGTACAGGATGACTGCACCGTGAGAAGTGTCTGGGGACGGTCCAGGGGTTGGGGGGAGGGAGGGGGGGGGTCGACTTTGGGTGGAAGAAGAGAGGCCCGGGAGGGAGAATGAGGATACTGTGCCAGCAATCTGGGCGGGGTGGGCTAAAGGGTCAAAAGCTGGGTTTCCCCAAATTTCCTTTGCATCCTGAGTCATTAAAAAACCACTGATCGTGAGAAAAACATGTCTCCGGGGGGATATTTACACACATTGCCCCCAATTCCCAGCAGCAAAGGTTGTGAGGCCTAGTCTTTCGACAGCAGATGTTCTGTCTCACCTAGACTAAATCCAAGCATTGAGATTACCACAACTCTCCCAACCCCCTCCCAGACATGAGCTCCATGCGAGAAGCTGCTCCAGCAACAACAGCAAATGGGGCTGTGGCCACAGCCTCAGGCTAGAAGAGGGCTACCAGGTGAGGCAGCTGGCTGCCAGCCTGGGCCCTGAGAACAAGAAGAGTCTTGACCAGGGCCTTGTCCCTCGTAACTGGCTAACTGAGTTAGCTGGCTAACTGTGCTGAGTAAACCCCGTAATCCCTAGCAAAAACATTTTTCCAGATTTTACGCAGTTAGCCAGCTAAATCAGTTAGCCAGCTACGAGGACAGGGCTATTCTGTTCTTGGAGGGCCGATGTGTATTCAGGGTTCTGTTTCCACCAGTTAGCCTGGTTCAATTAGCCAATTAGCTGTAGCCTATACACCAATGCCAGTTCACTCATAGATTAGATCACACTAAAACCCTTCATATAGGGGCACAAGAAAAGTTTTCATATGTTATCTATGACCTTTTCAAGGAACATAACTAAAATGCCACACCACATACATGATTGGGCTGATTAAATAATTATGTTATTATGTTTCTTGGCATGAAATCCAGAAACAAATATAGCCCTTCTAGCTCACACCTGGACTAATCTCTGACCATAGCTGAATTTACTCAGGAGAAAGTACTAATCACGCATTTATTGAATACTCGATGAATATGCTGGTATGACAAGCCATTTGTATCTGTAGCATGTTCGCGGTCTCCTTCAGTGAGGAGGGAATGGTGGTGGCTGTCGTAGTAGAAGACAGGATAATTTTACGAAGCCAGATTGAATGATTGATGAAATGATTGGAAGAGAGAGTGTTTGGATCAGTGTAGGCTACTCATTGGGATTGAGTGATTGGAAGGGAACGCTGGTGCTGGGTTCCGTGAGGGGACATAATGAACCGCACCTGGGGTAAAAGGTAGAGACTGACGGAAGGCGAGAGAGAGCGTGTGTGGTTCTCTGGGCGCTTGCATGAAGCGGTGGCTTTTTTCTTTTCTTTTAATTTTGTTATTAGTTTGATTACGTTTTCTTTGTATGAGTGTGAATGTGTTGTGTCCATGTACAGCGAGAACTTCCCCGAACGAGGCGGGCAGCCGAAAGCAATCTGAGGCGCCTGTGAAAACAAGAACCACAACAGCGGCGTTCGACCCGGAACTGGCGGAAAGCAACGACGGCAAGCTGCAGAGCTGATCAGTGCGACGGAGCCAGTGTGCCGGGAGATATGGCGATGAGCTGATTTGGGGGAACTGACTTCCCTCAGACCGTAAGGAACGTGTTTCCGCCGTATCTGGAGCAGCAGCGTGTCTGTGGGTCTCAGACCGGAGCGAGAGGGGAACTGAGCGGCAGCGGATGTGTTCTTTCTTCCCTACCAGAGTCGGTGTCCCGCATCCAGCCCGGCGAGAGCGACGAGGGCGACGGGGCGCAGTGAAGGCATTTGTCCCGGGATTCGCCCCAGTAGTGGACAGTGGGAATCCTCGTTGGCGACCACCGAGGACGGCAAAAGCTGTCCGTGTGTTTGTGTGTGTGTGTGTGTGTGTGGGCACTTTTGGGCCGGACGGCTTGTGTTTCTTATTTTTTACTTTTGTGGCGGTCCTCCCAGAGTGGCGCCGTGGGTAGGACTCCACAACATGTATTCTTTTGTGTGTTTCATGTTGTTTGTGGCGTGGGATTGTAGCGACTTTTGTTATTGTATGAGTGTATACCGCTGTGTTTGTTTGTGTGTGGGCTTTTCCCCTCGTGACGTATTGTGGGGCCGGGCAGCCGGCAGCCCCCAAGGTGGGCTATTGAGGGAGATCCCGAGTGTGTGTGTGTATGCCCATCTGCTATAGCCTGAATACCTATTACAAGTGGTGTGTGGGGGAAGGCACCTACGTTATCTGCGGGTGGGGTCGGCTTTGTCTGGCAGTGTGGAGCGAGAGAGAGACTGAGGGTGAAAGGAACCCACAGACGGGCATAGCCTCTGTCAGCCGTGTGATACTGTGACTCATTGTTTTAAATTAATTGTAGTAAATAAAGCCAACTTTACCTCTTACTGTTTGGAGAGTGGTGGATCCAAGAAAAACCTGGTCTGGATCTGGCACGGGATTAGCCCAGTTCAACCCGTGACATACGTATGTCCATTTTTTTTTTTTTTTTAAATAAACATGTTAAGTTCTCATCCGGGTCTATGTACATCATATGCTGATAAATCAAAAAACCAATAGTTGGCTCAAAACCGGAACTGATGCAACCAGCATGCTATGTTTCTGTATTGGTAAATGGAAATGGGGGGAAAAAAATGTTTTTGTTGTTCCTGATAATTACATTTTGCGGGGATAAATGTCTAGTTGCCTCGCTTGATGAGTGACATTATCCACAGAAGGTATTGGACCTGTTTTGAGCAGCAGTTGAGTATTGTTGTCAAATGCCTTATTAAAAGTGTGAAACTGTATGCCGGACTGTCTCGGAGCTGTGAGTCCTGAATACTTCCTGCCTAATTGAGCAGGGCGCTCAGCAGCTGTTGTGCCCTCTCTCTGAGGGCCAGATTTTGTCCCCTGCTCTATGGGTCACCTCCTCGCCTTGTTAGCGGGAATATTTGTGGATGGGAGAGCCCTCTGTTCTGTCCCATAAAGGATAGTGCTGTGCGCACAGCGGTCGTTAATCACCGGGAGTTTGAGCCTCCGTTCTGCGCTGTTGCAGCTTCCTGTCCGCACATGTGCGCAAGGATGACGCCCCTCGCTGGTCACTTGACGTACTGTACTTGTCACATGACTTCCTGCTATTCTCGGGTCATATGACTAGCAGCTCCTCCCTGGGCCCTTGAGGAATAGTGACTTAGTGTTACATTGAACAGCAGTTAATAGTCATGTAAATTCATTAGCCTTAATAGCATGACTGTTGCAGAAACTTAACGGTGCTTTTTAGGGAGGCTTCCAGGGGATTACGTTCTTCTGGGGCAGTTTTTGGAGGGTTAGCTTCCAGCAAATTTCACAATAATGGTTTTGCATGATAGTAAACTGCACAAACCAGTAAATCTTCCCCATGATGGATATCACAACAACAACAAAAAAAACACGTATTCTATTACAAATAACCATTTTTACAGGGGATATTAGAAATGAAAAGCGTGAATGGCGTCCTCTGTCTTTCAGACTGTGGGTTTTATGCGAGTCAGCGCAGTGGGCCCCCCCCCCCCCGACCGTGACTCCTTTAGCAGTGCGCTTTGGACACAGTCAGCAAAATGGAGCGGCCCTCTGCCGCGGCGACATGCTCGGGAATTCAGGTCCAGGATGCGCTAGCTAGCGGCCTTCTGCAAGCTGCCGCTCAGCGGCCCTCCCTTTCCTCCCCGGCACTTGAGGAGAAATGCTATTAAAGATAATGTAATCACGTAAAGCCTTTCAGCGGGTTTATTGCAATGGAGTCAGAGGGCTTTTTCCGTCAGCAGAGGTCAGAATGACAAAATGAGCCCAGATGAGAAGACATCAATCCCTGTAGCCCAGCCGCCGCGGACAGAAACGTGTATTAGCAAGTCTCTTCTTAATTGCCTTCCCGATAGAACGCAATTTAAAAAGGGTGCTTCTATTATGAAAGAACAAGAGATCATAAAGCATTACGTATCTAGCGCCTTTTGGTTTTCTTCATGAAATATTTGCTTGCCACAGTTGTACCACATCGGGGGTGGACAATCTGTTTTTGGATTTCATGCCAACTTCCGATCCTAATTATTTAATTAGCCCAATCATTTTATCTACATAAGCTCTAGAAAGACAGTTGAACACTGCTCTTGTGTCCCTATAAACATTTCACCATAGTCCACCGTACAAGGGAATAGGCATTGAGTTATTCAGCTAATTAGCTAACATTGAGCCAGGCCAACTGGTGTAAACAGAAACATGCTCGCACACTGGCCCTCCAGGAATGGAATTGCCAACCCTGCTCTAGTTACCTGAGAGAGCACTCTAAATCCAGGGTCCAGAGCTTTGTGTGCTATGCCACTTTTAGGAAGAAGTGAGATCTAATGTAATTCCTTCCCCCTAAGCATGTACCAGACCCTGGCTGTATTAAATATACATTATTATTATTATTATTATTATTATTAATGGATTACTTTTCATTGTATGATCTCAAAGCAATTTAAAGTTAATGGGGGAAATCACCTCAATCATAACCACCTAGGTGATGCACAAAGTCATTTTGTACCGGAACATTCACCACACGTCGGCTGAGGAAAAAAGAGAGGAAATCTTTGAGCCAATTAAACCTTATCCCATGAGTAAAACACAAGGGACTCACTGCACTAACAGCGTAGGACTGTAGTCAAACAGGCATGCAAATGAATCATCGGCAGGAGCGAGAGTCAAATGTCTCAGACTGCTGGCGCAAATGCCGCCTATTACATTACAAACCTTGAGAGCAGCAAAACAACCACCTTCCATGATTAACTGTGGTAGACATCAGACCTGGGTAAAATAATTACTTGATATACTTTGACCCATTAGACACCAGTAAAAATTCTTGCGGATTACCGTTAATTTTTAAAAGCAACGTCTATTTTCACAAATATTCAGAACAAGAATATTTTTCATTATTGTATGTTTTGGTTAGTATTTTAACTAAAAATTTTAAATTATCATTGGTTTGTAAGAGAAAGGACGAAAATAGTTAAAGTGTTACAAATGAGTATTACGACCCAGGTCTGGTAGACACAAGTTTCAATAAAACCTGGCCTCGTAATGGAGACTACCCAAACGTGAAATAACCGGATGAATGGAAAACTGAATGTACAATCGCAGGCTTATATTGGGAATGATGTATCCACGGTACTGTATTTGTGGTCATTTGGCATGTTGCCCCCATTACTGAACGAAAGATTCACACGGTCTGTGCTTTGGGTCAGTTGAAGCAGGCCTCCTTTATTAAAAGGGATGGCACTCGCCTGCTGGCAAGTGGCACGATGACCCAGTAAATCAATGGTGTTTGACCATGTGAAACATGGTTGGCGCGCAATTTCAGAAGAGCAACATCCACAAGATGTCAGTTTGAAGCACAATCCTTTCAGAGCGTGAGTGAGCATAAGAAGCCAGTTTGGTGTCTGTGGGTCAGCTGCCGAGTGTCTGATTCTCAGATTCACTTGAAGTAAAGGAAATAAATAAGGGGGGGTTGAGGGTAGGGGGGCTGAAACAGAAAACTACTGCGGTCATGGAGCTTCTCTACGTTTTTGTTTTTTTGTCCTTAGTGAGGTTTGTCATAGGCATGCCTATCCTGTCATGAGTCAAATCAGTGGGTGGCTGTTTCAGTGAATGAGTTATTTATAGCTAGTCTAATTTAAGTACATGTGCGCACACACACACACACACACACACACACACACACACACACACACACACACACACACACACACACACACACACACACACACAGACGCACACACTCACATAGAAAAAGAGAGAGACATAAGGGTGAAACTCAGCTTAGCAGATCTGCTTCTTGAGCTGAGATACTTCAGACTGCGGAGTTGGAGCTTATATACATTTCTTTCCTTTTTTTTCCTTGAGCTCATTGGTGAGAGGGCTACGTATATTGCATTATATAAAAATAAATTATATACAATCCCTTATTATCCACTATTATCAGTGGTCCCCAACCCTGTTCCTGGAGATCTACTGTCCTGTAGGTTTTCATTTCAACCCTAACAAAGCACACCTCGTTGTGCAGCTAGAGATCTCTAATTAGCTGCTAAGTAGTAGAATTAAGGAGAATCAGGTAGAATTAGGGTTGAAATGAAAACCTACACAATGGTAAATCTCCAGGAACATGGTTAAGGACCATTGCATTATATTGTACTTTTGTGAGTATATATATTTTTCATGTCATTTCAATGCTTCAGCCGGTGTGTTCAGCACCAATCATACTTTCCCTAAAAAGTGCTGTGTGAGACATGCATATGTTTAACATGCATATCTAACATAGTACAGATTTAGCCTGTCATACTTTCAGGAAAAAAAGATCAAATCTGTTAGAAACTCAGTGATTTGACCATATTAAATGCACCTTTTCTTATTTTACCATGTTAAAGGTTGCTTTGGCTAAAAACAGCTTTGAATGGTAAAACTGTAAACTGTTAACCCCGTTTAATCCAACTGTCATAAACTGTTAACCGCCACTGTGTCTATTTGCACTAAAACACCAATGTACCTCGCTGTTGCGTGACACTGAGACCTACCACCATGATGCTGGTGGTGTGAAGTTTCCATTTTGATAGCTTTTTTTCCACATTCTTTCCAAAACAACAGCAATCAGGCTGATATTTTGGAAACACACTCTTCTTCATTTTACCTCCAGGGGCATCATAGACAATTGAGATCTAACTGTCAGGTGGCAACCAGTGCTCATTCTACGTGTGAATTTTCTCCTGTAGCTGTGTCTGTGTCTGCATCAGCTCTGTTTTGTCTGGTCAAGTCCGGGCTCTCACTGCAATGATGAATATACTTTAGGGGTATTTTATGTACTGCAATATCGTTGAGTATGTCAAGATAGCTAAAATATTTGAGAGAGAATGAGAGAGAGAGAGAGAGAGAGAGAGAGAGAGGGAGAGAGAGAGAGAGAGAGAGAGAGAGAGAGAGAGAGAGAGAGAAAACTGGTGGTCAGCACCGAGCTCACACTTAATGATAAACACATCGCTTCCACGCCCTCGCTTGCCATCAAAAATACAGGACACATTTTTGAAAATGTGCCAGTTCAGCAAAGCCTCTCGAGTGTGAGTCACAGAGTCACAGGTTTCCTTTAGCAGACCTATATTGCAGCCGAACTGCTTAACGGCGGCCATGTTGTGTGGCCGAGCTCCCTCGACCGAGCCCGCTTCTCTCCACTGCAGTGTCAGTTCTCCTCACTCTCTGCCAAAATTGGCCTTGTGCCCAGCAAGCCAGGTCAAAGCACAATGCACTGCTCTTCTCTCCTGTGACTTCCTGTACTATCTTCAACTCAAATCTGCGAGATGTTCTGGCTCACATTGAGAAACTACGCTGGCTTTACAATCCACAGATCGTTCGTATATGTTAATGAATGTCATTCTTTCATTTATTGCAACATTTTCATTCATTCTAAATCTTGGGCTGAAATCGGCGCTGAATATATTACTTTTTTTACCTCCTATATAACTGTCAAATGACCATAAATTTCAGGGTTGGGAATAATTGGCTAGTAACTGGGAATAATCGGGATTTAAACCCTTAAACTTCAGTAAAATTCTCCACCCTTATTACAACCTTGTATACTGTACACCTGTAAAAGGACGCATGCATAATTATGTGAGTGTTCTAATCTCAAGTGTTTATGAACACGATTGCTTAAATTTTACATCAACTGTATGCATCAACTTAGCGAGACTGAAAGCACAAATTGCACTAGGAGATCACCAAATAAATAAATAAAATAAAATCAACAACAGGAAAAAAAAAACTGTTCAAATATACTGTACCACAGTGATGCAACCCATTAATATATGATGGACAGGAAAAAAATGACACTTGGGAAATTGCAGCACTCACATAATGCCAGAATATATTGTATCAGGTCATTAGGCTTGTGAGTCCTAATCAAACAAGTCCAGCCATCTGGTTTCCATTTGTGCTGCTTCACCAGCTGTATTAATGTTGTCACCATGCAGAAGGGAACTCTGGGAGATAATTGCGCAGACAGTGCCTCTGGGATTAACTAACTAACTAACGAGAGGTCATTCTGCACTTGTGGCTTTAAACACCTATTACCAGTACAATAGCCAGTGTGATTGCAGGTGATTGTGTTACAGGGACTGAATACTGGGCCACAAGTTGATGTTGTAAAACCCGGCCTGCGTTGCATGGTGACTCTGAACAGCGCGATAGTAATGAACGCTTTTATCTAAATATAGCTATTGTTAGCAACAGCAGAGGTCTTAAAATAGTCATTTTTTCTATACGGAAGACACTTTTAGGAATAAAATGGTGGGCACAGTGCAGTGTAAATGAAGCACAATGTGATGACGCATGCTGTCTCATCAGGTTGCTTACCTCACCGCAGATAAGGGGTGGCATTATGCTAACAGCGGTCCAAACCAACAGTAAACACCAAGTTAGCTTTTCAGAGCACTGGAATCTCTGGACAAGCATGTTACATTGCCACTTCTTCCACAACTGCTAATCGCTGTAGCAGACCGATCTTTACATCCGCACCCTAAAGCCTAAAATGACCTATGTAAGTAAAACACACTATATCAGACTACTCCAGGGGCTTACAAGTCTTATCCTGGGACATCAGGGTCTGTTGGTTTTATTGTTGCCCATTACAGAATTATAATATATACAGTTGAAGTCGGAAGTTTACATACACTTAGGTTGAAGTCATTAAAACAAATTTTTAACCACTCCACAGATTTCATGTTAGCAAACTATAGTGTTGGCAAGTCAGTTAGGACATGTACTTTGTGCATGACACAAGTCATTTTTCCAACAATTGTTTACAGACAGATTATTTCACTTTTAATTCACTATATCACAATTCCAGTGGGTCAGAAGTTTACATACACTAAGTTGACTGTGCCTTTAAATTTTTAATATTTGGTCGCATATCCTTTGGCTTTGCGTGCCATGACTTCCTGATGTCTGTGACCCAACAACATCAAAAGACTCTTGATATCTTATTTTCTGGTGCTCTTACAAGCGATACTATAACGTCCCTGCATTTGAATGGATCTCTATGGGAATTGGGGGGTGGGACTAGATTTAGCTGTAAATTACACTGGAACAGTATGGAAACACATGTTTGGCTAAATGGCTCTAAGTCATCAAGGGTCTGGCGTATCAAACAAGCCTTAAATCATCACTCTGCTGCCACAAATACAGTAAATATGGATGGATAACTTGAAGGGTTTCTTCTTGTGACTTATTTTTCCATAGAGTTCAATAGGAAAATGTGTCATGAGAAACAACCCTTAAAGTGATCCATCCATATCTACTGAATATCTGGCAGCAGAGTGAAGGTTTGAGGCTTGTTTGATACCTCAGACCCTTGATGACTTACAGCCATTTTACCAATCATGTATTCCATACTGTTCCAACATAATTTACAGCTAAATCTAGTCCCACCCCCCAATTCCCATAGAAATCCATTCAAATGCAGAGACGTTATAGTATCGCTTGTAAGAGTACAAGAAAATAAGATATCAAGAGTCTTTTGATGTTGTTGGGTCACAGACATCAGGAAGTCATGGCATACAAAGCCAAAGGATATGCGACCAAATATAAATATAAATTTAAAGGCACAGTCAACTTAGTGTATGTAAACTTCTGACCCACTGGAATTGTGATATAGTGAATTAAAAGTTAAATAATCTGTCTGTAAACAATTGTTGGAAAAATTACTTGTGTCATGCACAAAGTAGATGTCCTAACTGACTTGCCAACACTATAGTTTGCTAACATGAAATCTGTGGAGTGGTTAAAAATGAGTTTTAATGACTTCAACCTAAGTGTATGTAAACATCCGACTTCAACTGTATATTGAAAATATTTATTTTTTTAAGTGTTGCAATATCTTGATAATATATTTTATTTCAATATGTCTTCAGAATATTCCAGTTCCATAAGGGGCTCAGCACTGGATTGATCGAGTAAAGCTGTTGACTACAAGGATAATTCACCTCACCTGGGGGGTGTACTACAAAGCAGGATTACTGAGTTAGCTGGATAACTGCACTGAGTAAAACCCGGAACCATCCCAAATCTGGAACACAGACTGAAGTAAAAAGAGCTGTTCCCGGTTTTACTCAGTGCAGTCATCCAGCTAACTAAGTAATCCTGCTTCTTAGTATACCCCCCAGGTTTCTTGGGTCTGTCTTGGTTGCCGATTGCTAATGTTAAAGGCAGCAGACCCAGCGGCTCTCATGGGTCAGGGTTAATCGCAGACCCCTGGACTACGCCCTCTCTACAACACATACGTATACCGTGCAGACCCAAAATGGCACCACGCTGCACCTGCAGTCCGACACTCCGAACAAAACCATCCCTCTGCGCCTGTACCCTACGGCAGAGACCGGATGCGCTCTAAACAGATTCGCTCACAAACGTAAACTGGCCACCTGCTACAACGCCCGCATCCCTTACCAAAAAGCAGCTGCCCCATATAAAGCTCTGGCTCACAGCTTGTATCTGTCGACATAATCTTTAAATTGTTTCAAATTACGTGCACATGCCACGACTGCTGCCTGCGCTGGTCGATGCCACAGAAATTGCAGCGCTTCCCTTGCGTGACACATCATGAAACTGTCCTTAATCATTTTAAGTCCCTTTGCCATGTTTGCGTGACATAACGGGACTGCTGGATAAGGATGAAAGCCTGTTTCCAGTAAACAAGCCCTGCCATATGTGCATGTATTAACACTGCCCCCTGTTGGATGCATTAGGACCCACAGGTACATGCTCACCACACAAAAGGCAAAGGTAAGAACTGGGATTTCAATATTGATAAAGATACAATTATTGCGCATGTAAAAGGATGAAACCCACTGTTTCCAATGTCTGTTGTTGAGAATGATATCATTCTGCAAAATCTACAAGAATGCGGTTTACTTGCCCCGAAAATGTGTACACATAGGGCCTGATTTACTAAGACCTTTAGCGGGTGCAAAACCATTTAGCACATGCAAAACCAATAACATGACCAATGATTGGTCATGGTATTTGTTTTGCACCAATCATTGATCATGTTATTGGTCTTGTGTGTGCTAAAAGGTTTTGCACCCGCTAGAGGTCTTAGTAAATCATGCCCATAGTCTTACTAATCCTTGCCAGATGCTTGCATATAATAATAATAATAATAATAATAATAATAATACATTAAACTTATATAGCGCTTTTCAAGGTACTCAAAGACGCTTTACATTAAAAAATAAGTAAATAGATAAATAAGTAAAATAAATAAGATAAATAAGATAATTAAAATCCAAAAAAATTAATAAAAAGATTAGGATAGTGTGGGGTAAAAACAACAAAAAAAAGGGGGAGGGGGGATTAGCTGGGGAAAGCAAGTCTGAAGAGGTGGGTTTTAAGGGCGGTTTTAAAGGAAGAGAGGGTAGGGGCAGCTTTGATGTGGGTTGGAAGTGCGTTCCACAGAGAGGGGGCGGAAACATATGTACCCAACCACACCATAACTGTACAACAGGGATCTCAATCTCCAGTCTTGGATGGCTGCAGTACCTGTAGTTATTTGTGGTTTCCTTTCAATCAGCAGCCAAGGCTTTGGAAACAAAATGTGTGGACCCTTTAGCAAATCAGTAACTTAAATTAAGCACTTCAGTGCTGAAAGAAACCTGAAACCTGCAGATACAGTGACATCCAGGACTGTAGTTTGAGATCTTTGGTACAATATATTATCATGCACTTAAAGGGATAGTTCGGAATTTTGGACATAATGTCTCAATTACAATTTACCCATGATGTAGTTGATTGATGGAAACCATTTTCAGATAATTCCATGCTGTCCCTTCTTTTGGACATACACACATTGCTAATGCTAGCGCAACTCTAAGGTAACTGCTAGCATCCACTACCAAACGCACTTAAACACTCCACAGTGCACCCAAAGCAAATAAAATACAACGACAGTCTATCGGGGTTATTTTCAATGATTATACCATCATTTCCATCAAGTCAAACTATCGTTGAATCCTTTACTTTGTGCTGACCTATATTCTCTGTGGAAGTACGGCGGCGGAGCGATACTTTACGTTACCTACGAATGTAGTGCCGGCACTGGTCAACTACAACAACAAAGAAGAGCAACAAGTTGCAATGGCCACGTTCGCTCTGCCGCCGTACTTCCACAGAGAATATAGGTCAGCACAAAGTAAAAGATTCAACGATAGTTTGACTTCAAAAATGATGGTATATACACTCAAAATAACCCCGATAGACTGTCGTCGTATTTTATTTGCTTTGGGTGCACTGTGGAGTGTTTAAGTGCGTTTGGTAGTGGATGCTAGCAGTTACCTTAGAGTTGCGCTAGCATTAGCAATGTGTGTATGTCCAAAAGAAGGGACAGCATGGAATTATCTGAAAATGGTTTCCATCAATCAACTACATCATGGGTAAGTCGTAATTGAGACATTATGTCCAAAATTCCAAACTATCCCTTTAAGTCTAGTCAACTATAACAACTACTACCAGCATCGTGGTTAATTAGTAAGCTCCACTAAAATGAATGAATCATTCCATATAGTACCCTTTGTTTGCACAGTTTACAGACAGTTGGACTTTTCTTTTAGCATTAGTGATAATAGCAAATAAGTTATGTATCATTTAAGAAGGAGCCTGACAAGGTGTGAATGTTCATGCTACTCCCAGGTTCATTGAGATTCATACCTCAGAGATTGCACTGTATTATATTTCACCTTATTCTGCTTGTGCTGCATAAACTGGCTTCAATATGTATTCATTAGTACTGAAATGCCTATAGAACCAAATACCCTATATACAAATAAGGCAATTATTTGTTTTCTATGGTTTGTGCCAATCTGAAATAGCAGTGGGTTTGTCCTCTATTGAGCGTCGTTTTCATTCCACAGTTACCTTGTGTTGACTCTGTCTCCCCCTACTGTCAAAACCTTTTTAGTGACACTTATTTTGAGCACGCTTGATTAATTATTGCCGTTTCAGGATTGTCTCAAAAACAGAAGAACACAAAGACAAACGTACATTTAAAAGACCATTTTAATACATCTTCATGTCCATGAAGCATGTTTCTAACAACGTGCTCATTCTTCTAATGGACACAAATCAACAGAGCAATTTTGGTGGTATAAAACACATGTTCAAAGTCCTCATTACAGTCCTAAAGGTCCCCTAACGCGGATATAAGTGAACATAGCCAGGCTGTCCGGAGGACAGAATATCAAAAAATGGTCCGTTCCCTTTGAGGATAATGTGCCCGGTTCCCATGCCACAGAACAGAATCCATGTGTGAAGATGGCCTGGGAATAACCCTGGTGCCTGCACTTCCCCAGCTGCCAGCTAAATCACCGTGACTACCAAGCACCCCCGCCCTCCTGCTGCCTGAACTCCTGTCTCTGGGAAACCATCCTGTTGCCTGCATTCTCCACCAGTTTTACAAGCCCCCAGGAAACCATCCTGTTGCCTGCATTCTCCACCAGTTTTACAAGCCCCCAGGAAACCATACTGTCACCTGCATTCTCCACCAGGAGCCTCATTTATAAAAAAGTACTTTAGATCAAATTTGATCTTTCATGTGGCGTACGTAGAAAATCACGACAAAGTAGTGATTTATAAAATTTAAACGTGACTCCATTTGACCACGGAAATGGTTGTAGCTCGATGTCAGGTCTTCACTTGACATACGGTATGCACATTACCTGCTGGTTATGCCGCAGTATTGCAGGCTTGAGCGCCGCATGTGAACGCTTATTAGTGTTGAAAATTGAACATTCTATTAAATGTATGTGACCAGTTAGCCCCAGGGCGCAATTACAAAGCTCATTCGCGTGCGTTCAATTTGAAGTTCATTTGAGATTTATAGACGTAAATACGTACGACAGACGTATGCTATTTTAAATAAGTGCAGCCAATTTTACAAATAATGCTTATGTCCATTTAAAGAAATATGCTTACGTGAAAGCTAAAGACGACGTCCAAGTACTTTTTTTATAAATAAGGCCCCAGGTTTGCAAGCCCCTTGGAGACCACCCTGCTATTTACATCCTCCGGTATGTTTTAAAAACGGTCCCTGAGCACAAACCGTAAAGCAGGGATCTCAGACTGTAGTCCTGGAGGGTCACACTGGTTCTTGCGGTTTCCTTTCGACCAGCAGCCAGTTTATGTCTGGGAAATGAGGTGTATGGACTCTGTAGTATCAGTCACTTAAATTAAGCAGTTAAGTGCTGAAACACACACTGCGACCCTGCAGGACTGAAATGTGTGATCTGTTGTATTGGGATGACTGTATCCAGTCAAAGCACTCGAATATGGTGCTGCGCCACTCCCAGAATTCAATCCTGACGGTGCTTGTGCTGACTGTGGCTGGGAATTCCTTGGGCGATTCAAATAGCGGTTTCGTTGTCCAGGGAAGGAGGGCTTCAGGGAGTTTCGGAGAAAGAGGATAACCTAAAATCTGAGAGGGCTCCTTTGTTAATCTATGGTGAAGACCTGAATACATGTCATTGTACACTAAGGTCTCGTGTGGGTGAGTAAATGCTGTGCAATGACAAAGATAACAGGTTCACACCCTGTACAGACTGACCACACATCCCATCAACATCTCCTGCACTCCAGTAAGAACTGGCATTAGAAACTACGCAAAACACTCTCACGAATCAGTCATAAGGCCCCTCACTATAGAACTTGGTCTAGTATTATGTCCTATGTCATTTACTTAATTAAAATTAGACATCATGTGACAGAAAGTAATTAAACACAGCTCAGCATGATAGTGTAAAGTTTTACAGTTGGAAACGCAATCACGTTGCAATATAGTTTCCCAAACGCAGTTAAAATGTCAAAACTTGTCCTCGACAAGGACTGACATTAACTGCCCACTCCAAACACTGAGCCTAATCAGCATAAAAAAACAGTCACTATACAATGCACATACTGAACTGGACACATTGCTTTGTAATGTTGTTATTAATCTAATTAAGCTATTTATTTCTAAGAGTGTTTGATATTTTTTACATTTACATTACATTTCAGCATGCATTCAAAATGAATTACACATATTACATTTTTACTTACAATGCTTTTTGTCACGTCCCGTGTCTCCATGTCTTAGTTTATTTCTGTTTTTTTCCGTTTATGTGTATTTTCTGTATTGGTAGTCCTTTCCGTGTTTTCCCTTTCTCCCCATTTCGTGTCTCTGCTTCCCCGCACCTGAATTGTGTTTCCTCATGTGTTTCGTCATTACTCTGGCATATAGTCTCCCCGGTTTCTTTGTTCTGTGCCAGATCGTCTTGTGCCCTGCCTCTGTGCTTGTGTATAATTCTTTCCAGTGTTTATTCCTGCCTGCTCCCTGCCTACTCCTCGTTCCTGTTTCCAGTCCAGTGTTACCCGTCCAGTTCCTGGTCTCCTGCCTGTCCTGCCTGTTCCTGTCCAGCCCTGCTCCAGTCCTCCTGCCCACCTGCCCTTCCCCGTCCTAGCCCTGCTCCTGCACTTCGCCCTCCTGTTCCCCTGCTCTGACGGATTCCCCGGTTCTGACCCCTGCCTGTTCCTGGACTTCGCTTTTGCTTATTCTACATTGCCCTGTTTGCTGGACACTGACCATGTATCTGCCCTGTATGTATTGCTCTGTTTTGCTGGACATTGACCTTGTTCTGTCGACCTCGAATGAAGCCTATTCACATTACTTTCGGTGTCTGCGAGTGGCTCCGATCAGTTCTCATAACAGCTTTTATACAGGGCGGCATGGTGGTGCAGTGATTAGCACTGTCTCATCACAGCTGTAAGGTACTGAATTTGAATCCTGGCCGAGGGCCTTTCTGTGTGGAGTTTGCATGTTCTCCCCGTGTCCGCGTGGGTTTCCTCTGGGTACTCTGGTTTCTTCCCACAGTCCAAAGACATGCTGGTTAGGATAATTGGAGACTCTAAATTGCTTGTGTGTGTGTGTGTGTGTGTGTGTGTGTGTGTGTGTGTGTGTGTGTGTGTGTGTGCCCTGCGATGGATTGGCGACCTGTCCACAGTGTATTCCTGCCTCTTGCCCATGCAAGAGTTGGTTATTTTACTGAAAGGTGAAATGTCAGCACCCCAGTTGGGATTTGAACCCACATCATTTAAGATAGCTTACAAGCCCAGTTTGAATGACAAGAGAACTCAACAAATGTGTTGATTTAAACAACAAATTTACATACCATATGATCACTGCAAATGGCAAAAACAGAGAAGAAAAAACAGAATGTCCTCATGAAAGAAGAGAACTTCAGGCATAGCTGCCAAGATCAGAGAGAAGCTTAGACCCAGATTCTTGAAATGAGCCACTGACTCATTTTGGCAAGAGTGTCTGATTAATTCAAACGCCACTTCAGCGCTACTGTGTCTAACTTCACCGTGCCAAGAAAACTTCGTTCCACTGTCAGTTTTATCTGTCTTCCAGCCTTTTCATTCGAAGGGCACGAGACGTGGGCCTGCTTCTTTTTAGAGTTCCTTCCTGTCCTCCCCATTTCAGAAAATATAAGTCAGGCACATGAGAAGAGAAAGACGGGAGTCATTCTCGAGTGCAGAGCATGAAACGCTGTCAGTGAGTCTACACGTGATGTCAGAAGAAAAGGCATGCTGTGATTGGTACAATTAATAATGAAACCTTAGTTGGCCCTGTTTATGTTTGTATTGTTGAGTGACAGTTTTTGTTTGAGGCTATATCTGATTTATTGTAAAAAATATGCATGTGTCACATTCAATTTATGTGGTCTGGGCAAATATGGATCGAATTTGAACCACATGGAGGCAGTAATTGCTGGATATGACAGTACAGCGTACATTTTCTCTGGTTACCAACATCCTACTGGCAATTAACATCTGATAACAAGATTGCGGGAATTGTGGGATGCCCAGTTGTACAACTGGTTGTCAAAGTTGTGCAATGACTAGGAGAAATGCAATCTCCGTCTAAATGCACGGAATGTGATATACTGCACACAATAAATCATGTCTGAACAATCGGCCAAACATATTGATTATACAGAAATCATGAGTGTAAACAATGCCTTAGGCCTACGACGGCCATAGGGGTATCATGTGGCATATGGCTATAATGACAACCTTTCGCACGAGTTGTTGAGGAGGAGTTGCATGTAAGTCCATCACTGGAACTGTAATGATCGGCCACCATACGACACGGGGCTGAAAATAAGAAAGATTCCCCAATCCTCATTCACAATTAAGGAACCAACATTGCAGTTACTGAAGACTACATAACAGTTGTATACAGGTTGCATTGGGACATTACCTATATTTTGCTCAGTAAATATAATAGCAATACCAACTTTCAGCCCCATATGTTGCTGTAGCTTTTGCAGAACTATGGTACATACAGTCAAGCCGGAAAGTCTGCACACCCCTTTCACCTTCTCCACGTTTTATTACGTTTATTACGACTTATACTACAATAGATTGAGTTCATTTTTTGCCTCAAACATCTACACACAATAGCCAATAATGACGAAGTGAAAACAGGTTTTTAGAAAATATGCAATTTTATTTTACTGACAAAAATAGGTTATTTAGGGGTTACATATCTGTACACGCCCTTAGCCTAATACTTGGTTGCTGCACCTTTGGCAGCGATTACAGCTTCAAGGCGTCTTGGGAAAGAAGCTACGAGCTTGGCACACTTGTTTCTGGACATTTTTGCCCATTCCTCTTGGCATATCCTTGCAAGTTCCGTCAGGTTGGATGGGGAGCATCGGTACACAGCCATTTTCAGCTCTTTCCACAGATGTTCAATTGGATTCAGGTCTGGGCTCTGGCTGGGCCACTCAAGGACATGCACAGACTTTCTCCGAAGCCACTCCTTTGTTCTCTTGGCTGTGTGCTTCGGGTCGTTGTCATGTTGGAAGGTAAACCTTCGCCCCAGTCTGAGGTCCAGAGCGCTCTGGAGCAGGGTTTCTTCAAGGATCTCGGTGTACTTAGCTGCATTCATCTTTCCCTCTATCAGGACTAGTCGCCCCGTTCCCGCTGCTGAAAAACATCCCCACATCATGATGCTGCCACCGCCATGCTTCACTGTAGGGATTGTATTAGCCAGGTGATGAGCGGTGCCTGGTTTCCTCCAGACGTGACGCTTGGTATTCAGGCCAAAAAGTTCAATTTTGGTTTCATCAGACCAGAGAATCTTGATTCTCATGGTTTGAGAGTCCTCTAGGTGCCTTTTGGCAAACTCCAAGCGGGCTGTGATGTGCCTTTTACTAAGGAGGGGCTTCCGTCTGGCCACTCTACCATAAAGGCCTGATTGGTGGAGTGCTGCCTGGATGGTTGATCTTCTGAAAGGTTCTCCCATGATCTTCTGAAAGGATATGCTGGAGCTCTGTCAGAGTGACCCTCGGGTTCCTTGCTCACCTCTCTGGCCAAGGCCCGTCTTCCCCGATTGCTCAGTTTGGCTGGGCGGCCAGGTCTAGGAAGATTCTTGGTGGTTCCAAACGTCTTCCATTTACGAATGATGGTGGCCACTGTGCTCTTTAGGACCTGTAAAGCTGCAGAGATTTTTCCGTACCCTTCTCCAGATCTATGCCTTGACACAATCCTGTTTCTGAGGTCTGCAGATAATTCCTTTGACCCCATGGCTTGGAGTTTGCTCTGACATGCACTGTCAACTGTGAGACCTTATATAGGCAGGTGTTGGCAATCCCCAATCATGTCCAATCAATTGAATTGATCACAGGTGGACTCCAATTAAGTTGTAGAAACATCTCAAGCAGTATCAGTGGAAACAAAATGCACCTCAGCTCACTTTTGGGTGTCATATCAAAGGGTGTGCACACTTGTGTACATATGATATTTTACATTTTGATTTTTAATAAATTAGCACAAATGTCTAAAAACCTGTTTTCACATTGTCATTATGGGCTATTTTGTGTAGAATTTTGAGACAAAAAATGAACTCAATCTATTGTAGTGTAAGTCTGTAACGTAATAAAACGTGGAGAAGGTGAAAGGGGTGTGCAGATTTTCCGGCTTGACTGTATGCACTAGACAAATGTTCAGCCCGTTTTAACGTCTGTGCTCCAAGTAACCAGCAGAGGGAGTATAGTTATCACTTTATGCTCAAACCTTACATTCTTTGCCATATGCGTCACCGTTCTTTATAAACCCATAACAATCCCTTGATTGCCTTTGCTTAGGAGATTCCTAAGTGGAACGTCATCCCATTGACTTGCTTATTATCAACATAAAGAAGTGGCCTTCAAGTATATTAAACAATAATTTTAGTCGTTTTTTAAGATTCCACAGTAAACATATCAGATATGAGACTGAGTACATTTTTAAGCCTTATGAAAGAGAAATAGTTCCCTCACAGGTTACAGAAAATTATTGTAAAAATGTGATACCTCCCTTCACTTGGTTTAATGGTATGCGCCATTTTGAAAAGTAAGCAGAGACAAAATCCACACAATCCTTTTTTAGCCTGAAAATACAATTGTCTCCAGCTGAGAATGCCTGTCATGTTCCCACACAAACAGAAAGGTGTTACTTCGTGATTTGGAGGGAGTCTGCAAAAAAAAACTTTTTCCTCAGAAAAATGGAAAAAAAAAACCTTTTACTAAAATTATTTATATTTTCATGGTTTATGACATGTATAATTCAGTCAAATATTTCAGATTAAACAAACTTGATTTATAGTCTGGTTACTCACCCAAGTAATACTGTTACTAATAATGTATTTGTTATTGTTCTTGTACTAATTTTGATATCTGCATTATTATCCATCTGCATTACATTTTATGAATTTAGCAGATGTTGTTATCCAGAGTCACTTGTCACTTACAGAGCTTACATTTGCTTTACATATACTAATTTATACAGCTGAATATGTATTTACTGAAGCAATTCAGGTTAGGTATAGTAAAATGGCAAATTAAAGATGTTGCTGTAATAGGACTGCACAGCATGAACGACTGGGCTAGATTATATGGCAAATCCTACAAAAGTTCTCATAACTTGTAAATATGAAATTAATATATAATGTCATTGGCTCAAAATGCAGGTGCTAGATAATCAGGTCCACTAGAAGATTTGACACATAAATAATTTGTGTCAGTAGTGTAAATTGTTTATTATTATTTGTAATCCGTAATGATAACCAAACTCTTCAATGCAAATCAATAGCATCTTGTAAGCTGTATTATATATTATTATTATTATTATTATTATTATTATACTGTATAAGTTTACATAAAATGTAAGAACCTCTATTTCCATTTTAAATGAGCACATGACAAATATTTACGCACATTGCAGGTTTCCTTTGACAAGGGTATATGGGTATAATATTGCACACAGTATGCCAGTAAGTCACTGTATGTTAGATTCAATGTATGGTTGTGCTGACACTATGTGTACATATTTAATGTAAAATGTATGGCTGTGCCAGCTATAACTGTACCAGATACCCTCCAAGCTGCATATTATTCATGATAATTTATTTGATTCCACCTCTGCGAGTGAAAATGTGCTTCTAGGGAGTTAAGATTTATCTAAAATGTGAAAGTTAGCAGCTATAGCAGCTCCATCAGCCCTGATATCAGACAAATTGACTGAAAAAGCAATTCCATTTTGGACTGAACAGGAGGCAATATGTGCTGATGTAGGCTCAGGTACATCTTTCTGCAAACCATAATCGTGAGCCAATATCTAGAAATTCCCACAGATATAACACACACACACACACACACACACACACACACACACACACACACACACACACACACACACACACACACACACACACACACACAGAGTCAAGAGAAAGTGAGAGAATAATTGCATTAAATACTGTATGACATACGAGTCTCATACAGCAATAATGATTCATTCACACACACGCACGCACACACATATTCAGATCATTATATATAGCCTACCAAATGTAATCACATTTAGCAGGAAACACCTATAAAAGTCAGAAATATATAGCCTAAAGCACAAATAAACATGCTACTAATTTCAATGCACTATGGCTGTACAGCATACTACAGACAGTGTTTCATTTTCAGAATGAAGTTAAATCGGTTTGCAATAGCAGACTATTCAGCCTCCATTAGCATGGAGCCTGCATCAGAAACTGTTTAGAAGAGAGTTGCTTCGCACGTGGTGAAACACTTAACTGACATTTAATTAAGTAAATAAACAGCAATAGTTTCTCCTATTTTCTCGAGATGTATAGGCTTCAAAGCATGGTGACACATCAAAGAGTAGGAATTGCAACCTGCACGACATAATTTGCACCTTGCGGGTGTAAGGAAGCAATCTGACGAGTCGTGCACGGCGATTCGTGTAGCGCGCATCAGTTTGGTCAAAGGCGAACGAAACGAGCTCCTGAGCTAAAGCAAAGGGGGGTTAACAGCAGCGACAGCAGCTGTACCGTCAAATCTTGGTTCACGTCAAAGAGATAGCGTATCGGCTGCGTCCTTCACATGAATACGCTCCATTCGTTGTGGGAATACTGAACATTTCTATTTTTACGGTAAGAAGCGGGTTTATTCAATGTTTTCTTTCCTCATCATTCCTCTCATATTCGGTGCGTGCTCCATATATGTATGTCCGAATGCTTATTGCATCGGAGGTTCCGCCAGCGACACTGATTACAAACTGAAGCAAAGAGAGACTCGCCAGGATAGGTTCCCCTGCTCCTTCACACCACACAAGAGGTAATTCATATCAATTCCTAAACCGTGCTGTATCAATGCGGAACGTATTTACATGTCACAGTGCAAACTGACTGAAAGTGACTGGAAAATAGAAGTAACACAGAGTGAACACAGTAGGCTAAACATACAAGTCGAACATGTTGAATGTAGACTACGTGCCTTTATGTTATGTTGTGGGCTGGTGTGTAAGTGATTATTTTTTGTCGGAATATACAATACATGTTAGACTAAGCGACGTATTTAAGAATTTTGATCTGAATCACCAACTGAGTAGGTTACTTGTGTCAAAAAATGGAAAGACGAAAGACTCTTATTTTCTTATTGTGAATTATCAAGGACGAGGACATAGATTAAAGGGCAACATGCCTAAACTTAAATGCAAAACGTCTAACGTACCTATGCATTCTCGAATACCTGAATATAGGTAAACTGCACATATCTCACGCGTGATGCTTTATGGACACCAAGTATTATGCAAATATAGCCTACTAAAAACACCTTGAAACATCACTGAGATTTATAACCCAAGATACGGAAGTAAACATCAAAAGCAAAAGCAACCAACAACAGCAAGAGCAATTATTCCACGTTTAATATAGGCTCACGCACTGTTAACCAGATGCCTCCAGGTTACAACGATTGGTTGCTTACATTAGCTACCATTTTCTGGAACGTAAATTAATCAACGGTAGACTACATGTTGACAGAAAATGGACAAACACGAAAAAAGTAGCCTTTACAACACAGAACCCAAGAACTAAACGACGAAGAAGCGACTCGAAGCGGACAACTGTATTAACGAGGATCATTATTCAGCTTGTTTATTGTATGCTATTAGGCTACTTTAATATAGCCTTTTTTATAAATAGTATAGCCTAATCGAACTTAATTAGGATGTGTAGTTTTTAAAATTAATTGATGTGACCTTTTCAACAAGCTGTCTTCACTTCTGAGTGTCCTTGTGATGGGAAATGTTAAAAAGGTCATATCGAGATCTCCTGTCGTTCACTAGTCAGGCCGAACATAGCCGAATTCTGCCCCTGATGAGACGTCACCTGGGCAACCGTTTCAGCACCATGGAGAGAGGACTATTTGCGGTCTCGTGGCGTAAACTTGGGGTCGGCCGATCTGCGTGCTCAATGATTGAATGTTATGAACGACTATCAGGTTCATCAATGATCTCCCCGGATTTGTGTTGTTTCAAATTGACCAAATATGCAACTGTGAATAGAAATACCTATGCTAATTGTAAAAGAAGAGGAAGAAGAATATATCTACACAGCAAAATGTTAAATGTAAAATCATCCATACCAGAGTAATTTAAACTCCAACAGAGTACATGTGATCCTTATTGGACTCACATAAACTCAGTTATAGTTGATTTAACGCTGATCATTTTTAGTATTACTTAATATTTACAATGACAGGGAGGTTCACCCTACGGCTGAATTGAGTCTATTGCTCAATAAGCCAGTGTTGGTCTAAACAGAAATTCACAGAATTGTATGTGATCAGCAGTTCATAATGTAAAATGAAGAAGAATAATATTAGCTAAGCAATCGCATTTTGTTATTGTCAAAACATGGTAGTCCTCCTAAGCTTTGACCTCTGACAGTGAAAAGCAATAATTTCATACGGAGAGCTAAGACTGATGTGAAACTGTTTATCATTGTTTTGGGAATGTAATTTGCAGAGTGATGAATAACTAAACGCCTTCAGTTATGCCTACAGTCAATGATAGCATGTATATTATGATGCAATGAATATAAACGCGACAAGATTGTTTCTATGTATTCAAGATGAATAATAAAGGAAGTTCAGATAACTATGTTTAGGCAAATTTTGAGCATGACTTTCCCACTATATTTACATCAATGCTTCATCTCTCTAGCATATGCATGTTGCATCAACGCGTTGGCCCATATAGGTAACTGTAAAATTGCAAGCAAAATGCATAGTGTTTGAAAGGGTAAAAAAAAAGATGTTTTGTTGTAAACTGTGACACAGATTGTATGCTGTCTGTTTGTGACTAAATTAAATGAAAGTAGAAGAAAGTATACATCTATGAGATGTATTTAGAGACCTCATCATAGGCATACAATAAAAAGACTAAACCCTCACCACAGGCCTATAATAAAAAGACTAAACCCTCACCACAGACATACAATAAAAAGACTAAACCCTCACCACAGGCATACAATAAAAAGACTAAACCCTCACCACAGGCATACAATAAAAAGACTAAACCCTCACCACAGGCATACAATAAAAGACTAAACCCTCACCACAGGCATACAATAAAAAGACTAAACACTCACCACAGGCATACAATAAAAAAGACTATACCCTCACCACAGGCATACAATAAAAAGACTAAACCCTCACCACAGACATACAATAAAAAGACTAAACCCTCACCACAGACATACAATAAAAAGACTAAACCCTCACCACAGGCCTATAATAAAAAGACTAAACCCTCACCACAGGCCTATAATAAAAAGACTAAACCCTCACCATAGGCATATAATAAAAAGACTAAACCCTCACCATAGGCATACAATAAAAAGACTAAACCCTCACCACAGGCATATAATAAAAAGTCTAAACCCTCACCACAGGCATATAATAAAAAGACTAAACCCTCACCCCAGGCATACAATAAAAAGACTAAACCCTCACCACAGGCATATAATAAAAAGACTAAACCCTCACCACAGGCATACAATAAAAAGACTAAACCCTCACCACAGGCATATAATAAAAAGTCTAAACCCTCACCACAGGCATATAATAAAAAGACTAAACCCTCACCACAGAAGACTGTGCAAAACATCTAATGAAATAAATTAGACGAACAGTATCACAAACTTGTGGCTCAGAAATTGGTGCAGTATGATGCTCCATGCATTGCATTGTTCCCTTTCTGGTATGAACCACTAAAGATTGTACATTAAAACAGGACCGATAGCTGCAATATAATATATCATCTAAGCCTTGAGCTTGTTTTAAGAATAAGGCAGTACAGTGTATTGAAGAAATAAAAGCAAACTGAGGATAGGAGCCTTGATCATGCTTTGAGACACAGCAGTGAGTACTATATTGAAGTAGATTTGAGTACTATTTTGAAGTAGTAACAATCCTGTGTTGTTCCTGCCAAGAACGTAAATTAAATGTCATGTAATGTAAAAGGTAAGATTGGGTTTCAGCATATGGGAGGAGGGACCAATATAAGCACTACTAAAACTGTCAAAAAACAGTTCAAAGATTG